>JAJIYU010008083.1:0-18370 GCA_030144865.1 Tinospora cordifolia | reverse complement strand
TCAAGAAAAACGGTGGATGGTCCAATGCTTGATGATACGGGGGTTGGGGTGTTACACTATCGGACTGAAATGAAGGAGAAGAATGAAGAAGAAATCTGGAAGTGTTCTATTTGGGAGAACGAAAATCACAGCTGAGTGCTGCTGTGTTTCGGTCGCACAAGAAAGAAGAAGGACCAGCTGCTACTATGATTTTGAGAGAAGAAAAAAAATCGGAAATCGTGTGTGTTGTGGGTGTGCAAATCTGTTTTGGTGTTTGGTTATGGCAGATGGAAAGAAAGGAAAACACAAATTTTGCTGTGTTTTGGGTGAATAGCATGGAGGATTTGGTTGCTGGGTGTGTGCTAGTGAGGGTTTTGAGTAACTGGTAGGAACGGGAAGCTGGAACTGTGAAGAATGAAGACGAGCCATGTTCTGATTTTGAGTGTGGTGTTTTGGATTTTGAGTGCGCTTGTTTGAAGAAGATGGGTTGTTGTCAAAACGAAGAAGAAGAAGCAAAAAAAATAAAATAAAATCAGATTCTGGATTTTCTGATTCGTGTGTTTCGTGATGATAGAAGAAGAAGAAACCAAATCTGATTTGGTTGTTGTTGTTCGTGATACAGAGGATGAAGCTAAACGTGATTTGGGGATTCAATGTATTTGAGTTGTTGGACATGGATTGAGTTGTTGAAGTTAAATTAAATTTTTGGTGTGTTTGATTTTAAAAATTTTTTATTCAATTTGGGAACGAAGAAGAAGATGAGTAACTTGAGCTGCAGAATATGTTGAGAAAGTTAACTGTTCAAAGATCGATTCGAATTATTTGAATGTGAACGTGAATTCCAAGAGGAGCGTATAATCGAAAGGTACAACATTTATTTCAATCATTCATTTATTGATTTAATTGTCAAATTTTTGTAACCTTGAATAAACTTAGTTAGACCAAAATAATAACAATAAAAATAAATAATAATGATAAACTCCTAAAAGCTTTAAATCTTGTCTAAGGAAAGAATGAATTTTAAACATTTAAACTAAACTTATAATATCCAGAAGTCTTATTTTGTTCGTAAGTAATTCAATTACAATATGAATAGAATAAATTAAATTGTGAAAATTTGGAGACTAGGAAGTCATTAAATCATTTAAAGAAGAATCTTAGAAGGAAATAATTTTATTTTGGAACCAAAAAAATTAATACATTTATAATTTAGATTTAATATCTGAAGACGAACATTTTATTTCTAAAAGAATAACTTAGGAATTTTTTTAGCGATAAAATAATATTTTAGACTTAGTTCAAACTTTATACATAAAAATCTCATTTTAAGTGAAAATAAAAATTTATGGAACATAAATTATTTATTTTTAAAACTCAACTTGAGTTTTAATGTTTTAAATTATTTGTTCGGTACTAAATAAGTTATTTAGAGATGAATAACTCATAGAAATCAATTATTAAAGTTATAATGAAAAATAAAGAAATTCGAAGAACTTAAAAATGGTGTTATTTTAATTAGAATGTATAAAAGTCTAAAATTTAGGAATAATTCAAAATTATTTGAAACTAATATTTTGATTTCCATAATTAGTTTGGAAATCTTTAAGCTTAAAAATATTTTGAATAAGGTCTAGCATGAATCAAGAACTTAAGAATTTTATTGACTATCGAATTTCAGACTCTTACGAATAGCTCAAAGGAAAGCAAGGTCGTCCCGAAGAACGACAAAAATCAGGTGGGCGTAACTTCCTTGCTCAAATGTATTATGTATATTTAAGATTCAAAACGTTGGTGTGGATAGTTCTAGGTTGTTAGAATTTTATTTTGAAATTGATTGAATTGTTTGGATTGCTTGTGTGATGATGCAACTGATTGATAACTTGTTCATTTCATGCGCAAATATTCCATGACATGCATAGATAAGGGAAATGCATTAGGCAACATTAGTTACTCATTTGACTATCATATAACTTACATTTTATAACGTTGGTTATTTATTCAGACTACTATTGCATGGTATGCATAATTTGAGAAATTATCCAGTAGATGGCATGATTGATGCTTGTCTATAACAAAACTAAGACGATGATTTATTAAGAATCCACGTACCGGTATGATTGACGAGCCTGAAGCGGATCGAGGTGGCATCTCCTATATGTCACCGCTTGAAATTGTCGAGCTATAAGGCGGATAGTAGGTATTCCCACCCGGAGCTGACTGTGACAGCTCGAAACCTTTGGGAGACGGTATGAGTCACGATAAGTACACTCTCTTAGGTTGTGATGTGAGTATCAATTGATTTTAGATGATTACTGGAATCTCTTAGATTGAATTGAATCACAGGGAATACCGAGAGGCATCTCAACTTTCTTCCGGTCTTAGAGTACAACTAAAACAAATGAATGTTTGAACGCCTAATGTTTGAAAGTGTGTGTAATGTTTTGGATTGGGTCTATATAATGCATGTGATGTGTAGGATCGATCCACTAAGCTTTTGAGCTCACTCCCACTTTATTTTTCAAGTACACCTCGACGTAGAGTATGTTGACTTATATCAGAAGACTCACACTCTGGTTGGACACCTCATGGGGAGGTCTTCCAGGATAGGTGACTTGGAAGTCATACTTTATGTATTTTACTGGATTGTTTTAATGTATTTACATTGGTTTAACTTCTATTGTTTTATCTTTCAATAGCTTTCCTTGTGTAACGATTTTGGTTTAAATGAATGGTTTTAAAAGTTACTGTCGCATTACTTATAATTTATTCGGTAAAATTATTGTAATTTTCTATCTTGCACAGAATATCTTTATAGACATTGACTTGAGAACAAAGGGTTTGAACTTAATTTTGAAGAAAAGATTTTGACAACAGAAGAAAAGTTTGGGTAGCATCTCGATTTTCATCGGGCGACGATCCACACGTGAGAAAGCACGTGAACGGAGGTTCAGTCGAAAATTGCGGTGTTACAAATATGGTATCAGAGCTCAGTATTATGATACACTGGGCTAGACTTGAGTTCACTGTATTTTATTTTCACTGAATTGTAGATTTTATTGGATATGATTTTCACTGAAAATGAATTTCATTGAATTTAATTTCACTGGAAAAATGAATTTTCTTGAGTATGATTTTGAAAAAAGGGTGGCATGGGTAGAAGTCTAGAGGAAAGTAAGTGATGCCAACAAGATTGAGTACTGTTATTGATGCGACCCAAGAAGAGATAATGATTTCTGATAGTTGACCTGCTTTCAGGGTAAAGGTCCCTGAAGGGTCGATCTAGTTAGATCTTCTTCTGCGGAAGTACGTACCCGAGGGATTACCTTTAAGTTCATTAGAGGTCCCTAAAAGGTTTCATTATCATTCAAAAAGGACTTATGATGATAGTACTTGACATGATGGCATCACAAGAAACAAGTAACTGTTTAAACTAGATAGAAATTAATGTTAGGTGGCTAGAAGTCTAGGAAAAGACTGGGTGATGTCAACACGTTTGAGTTACAGTCGCAGGTGTGACTCGAGGTAATGACATCACATAGAAGTTTTATGAAATCAACTTGGCAATCCTACTGAAGGATATCAGGTCAAGTGAAGTAATGTGACCATAGGTCTAGGTAGAGACCGGGTGTTGTCCCAGGAGCATAGTGGATCATAAATAAATTAAAAGACTTTAGGGCATACGTTAGAAACTGATAATGTGTCTGAACGCACACTTGTTTGGTCAGAACCCGAGTTCGAGAGGAGCCTGTATCTCTGGTCTCTATGTAGGATGGGGTGCATAGGGATTTGGGGGTACGGAGGAATCCTGGATTCGGAGAATGACGGACCATGTTTGGTGAGTGATCGATTTCTTTGGCTGGACTCGTACGCACTTTATTGTACTAGGATAAGGCAGTACAGTATAGTGGGTCTTGCGTCAACCTTAGAAACGTCTGTGGTTGCGCTGTCGCACTATTTTTAGCCAAGGGCCCAGTTAAGAATGGTGGGATAGTTGCAGTCATGGATATCGAGACGCTTGCACCATTGTTTGGGTGTAATGTAATTCTGGGCGAAAGTCTGCGTGGAAGGGCGAGTGTGGGATGGGGCACATGGACCTAGAAGCACAGATGGAAGCTTCAAGATTGCATTATGCTAGCGTGTATTGTTTGCTTGGTTGTTGGATGATTATTTGTTTATATGTTGTTTGATTATTTAAGTGTTATGATCCAAATTCCTGTACCGACTAACAGACGAAATACTGCTGACTTAGAAGCGTAAACCCTTAGACAACTGAGACAAATCGAGAACTTAGAGACTATACACCTAGAGTCACCCTAACACGAGAAACGCAAAAGGGCATGGGTGTATAGGAAGTTATGGTCAATAAGATGAGTCACGATACCAGAAGAAAATAAAAGATAGATATATATAGATTTATACCTATAAAATAAACGCTATCTTTCAACTTAACATGTGTAGATCATTGAATGTTGAATTAAATTCTTGGCTTGCGGTTCATGCCAAGGGATTCGCGAATCTAGGAAAGATATGGTCAAAGAAGAGGTGAGAGTATTTCGAGGATAGTGGTAACTAGGAAGACTTTAGTAACCCCGGAGTTGATAACAAAGATTTCTTAGAAAATAAGATTGGAGATTACTCCAGAACTTGTGAACAAGTGGTGAGGACTCTATAGTCATTGGCATCACCATAATTGTCGGTGCCTACTCGGACGTAGGTACAGTCACCAGTGCAACTAGAGCCTCAGATGCAGCTACAACCTCAAATTCCTCAGACGGATAGGTCTACGAATACAGTGACACATAGTAGATCGGTCATTTGTAACAGGGAACAGTGGAAATTGTTGAATGAATTCCAGAAATTAAAACCTAGGTATGTTTTAAGGTGTAACTGATCCCTTTTCAGTAGAAAGGTGACTCATCGAAATGAATCAGCATCTGAAGGCTATGGGAGTGACTAGACATAGAAGGATGATGTTAGCGGCGTACCAACTGGTGGGACCGGCATACTATTGGTGGAAGACGAGTGAGAATGACTTAGAACAGGAACAAGCAGAAAGGTCAAACATAAGAGGGCACCGTCAGAGCAGATTGCTGGAAACCCGAAGAGAAGCAACACCAGTAACAGAGCAACAATCTCGATAGAATAGGCCAAGACAAATGAGCGGTGAGGAAAAGGATACAGACCAAGGAACTTAGATAGTCTTAGTTGCCTAGCGATAATTTAGAATAAAGAAATAAAGGGTGCGATCATACCAACACTAATGCACCAGATCCCATCAGAACCCTGCAGTTAAGCATGCTTGGGGGAGAGTAAAAACAAGCCAGATCAGAGAAGTGATAGTAAAAAAAAAATAGCTGAGGTCTCAAAGAGAAAAATATTAGAGGTTACTCTCAGAATTTGGGGGGCAAATCGTGAAGACCTTGGAGCTAACAGTAACACCACAGGTGTGATTAAGTAAGTGCAACCAACAAGATTGAACACTAGCCATTGTACATTGTTCGTTCGCGGTGACATACGTAGTCTTGTTCCAAATCTTATCAAACGTGGAGAGTAAAAAGGAAATTTTTGTAAATTGAGCATTTGATTTATTCAAAGAGAACCTTCAGGCTAGGAGAACTTCTTCCTCTGTCCGAGTTGAGCAGATGTTTGAACAGATACAAACCAAACTTCCTGGAATGTCCCGGTTCAGCCTTTGTCTTATACCAGGGAGGTAGACATCTACTATATATGGCCTGTGAATGAAGGAAAGTTTAACTAATGTTGGTATTGAGACCAAATGTATTATTCCAACAAATGTTAATGATCAATACTTGACAAAGGTTCTCCTGAAGATCAATGTTAAATTTTGTGGCTTAAATTCTTTGTTGTTAATCAAGCAATCTCCTTCTAGTTCCCGGATCTCCAAGGCTCCAACTACCACTCTGGGAATGGATGTTTCACACGGTATTTCTGGTCAGCATGATTTACTCTCTATTACTACAGAAATTGATTCTAGATAATGACCATTGATCTCTCGGTATAGGGTATCAGTAAGAACACAATCGCCTAAGGCTGAAGTGATAAAATCGTATAATTGGATAAGTACCTGTTGGAACCATCTGTGACAGAGCCTTATTTTGAAAACTACAATTGTTCACCACATAAACTGCAAGATTGCATGGGGTAGGAAAAAGATGAAAATGTTGGAATAGCTCAAGTCCATCTCATGTAAGAACAAACAACAGATTATTGGTAAGCTTCTACAATTCTTTTATGGACAGGTCTTGGATGGCACGTGCGATACCTAGATTGGAATATCATAGTTTGTTGTAGATCATGTCGAAGGTTGTGAACTCGAAATTCTTCTCAGTATGAGCTTGGAAATAAAGTTATGTTCACAATCTTTCCCACTGGAAAGGGGATGTACATTATCGGTAAGAAATGAAGACGAGAGGTCTAAAGCTAGAGGTAGATAATCAGTATAGTTTTGCTTAGTTATGTAAAAGATTAGAGAAAATTTTAATAGCTTTCAGAAAATGCTTTCAAGGAAGCAATAAGTTCGTATCTGGTGGCATTGTAAAACGATGATTCTAATGTGGATGAATAAATACCCCAATTGCATTCATGCGTCTGAGAAGGATAATCTAATAAAACATAGAAGGATTCTTAGAGTAAGATCAGAGTAGCGTAACGGAAGCGCGATGAGTTTTGAGAAATGCAGACTGATGGACAACATGAGCTAACCTGATGCAAATTTCGAGGACGAAATTATTATTTAAGGGGGGTAGGTTGTAACACCCTGAAATTTTGCGAGCACACTACGTCGCGAATAAACATAAAGTAAAATACTATTTCGTAGGAAAATGAGAAATTAAAATAAAATAACAAAAATAAATATGAAAATAAATAAATAATAGTTTTATGAAAAAAATAATAATAATAAACAAATAAGTTAAAACATTAGTTTCTATTCAAATCTATGCGTAGACTATGGTTGGGAAAAATAATCAAATGATGATGAAAATTTGGGAGGCCACTAATTGATTTATGGTTGTGCTGATCGTTCTGCCTGATAATGTACAACCAAAACAAATAGAGGTTGGTTTTGGAGACGTTCATTCCAACAAATGCTACTTCCAAGTCCTTAAGAAACCAATTGGTTAGTACTCAATAAGAAGGAAAATATAATATAAATTCAGTGAGCTGAAGTGTTACAAATCCAAGCATTCTATTCTAAAGTGAAATTCAAATACCCCAACCAAGTAATTGAAAAAAAAGGGGAAAATTACAAAATTCTGGAGATCTTTGGTATCACGGCTAGAAAGAAGCAGAACAGGGGCATTAAATTTTTGGGACTTCAGTTGATATTGGCAATTGGTGAGTGCTGGTCGGGATGAATCAAAACATAGGAACGGAATCTAGTGGAATGGGTTGAAACGAAGAAGAAACTACCGTGTTTGAACGAAGAAGGAGACACCGTGATGTGCGAATTTCAGCTACTGGTTTGGAGTTCGTTTGGAAGATGAAGAACAGGGAAGAAGGTCCTAGGTGAGGAACGAAAAAGAAGTGTAGCAGATGCCCTAGCTGGTTGTGCGGCTGGTTCGAAATGAAGAAAAAAAAAACCAGCAATTTTTATGGCTTATTGCAGCTGCTATCGGACTGAAATGAAGGAGAAGAATGAAGAAGAAATCTGGCAGTGCTCTGTTTGGGAGAACGAAAATCACAGCTGAGTGTTGTTGTGTTTTGGTCGCACATGAAAGAAGAAGGACTAGCTGCTACTATGATTTTGAGAGAAGAAAAAAAACCAGAAATCGTGTGTTGTGGGTGTGCAAATCTGTTTGGTGTTTGGTTATGGTAGATGCAAAGAAAGGAAAACACAAATTTTGCTGTGTTTTGGGTGAATAGCATGGAGGATTTGGTTGTTGGGTGTGTGCTAGTGAGGGTTTTGAGTAACTGGTAGGAACAGGAAGCTGGAACTGTGAAAAATGAAGACGAGCCATGTTCTGATTTTGAGTGTCGTGTTTTGGATTTTGAGTGCGCTTGTTTGAAGAAGATGGGTTGTTGTCAAAATGAAGAAGAAGAAGCAAAAAAAATAAAATAAAATCAGATTCTGGATTTTCTGATTCGTGTGTTTCGTGATGAAAGAAGAAGAAGAAACCAAATCTGATTTGGTTGTTGCTGTTCGTGATACAGAGGATGAAGCTAAACGTGATTTGGGGATTCAATGTATTTCAGCAGTTGGACATGGATTGAGTTGTTGAAGTTAAATTAAATTTTTGGTGTGTTTGATTTTAAAAATTTTTGATTCAATTTGAGCTGCAGAATATGTTGAGAAATTTGGCCTTGGGATTTGGTTACTGAAAGACATTGAGCTTCTAAAAAGATGATAGTTGAACATGGTTAAGCACTGTTCAAAGATTGATTCGAATTATTTCAATGTGAACGTGAATTCCAATAGGAACGTATAATTGAAAGGTACGACATTTATTTCAATCATCCATTTATTGATTTATTTGTCAAATTTTTGTAACATTGAATAAACTTAGTTAGAACAAAATAATAACAATAAAAATAAATAATAATGATAAACTCTTAAAAGCTTTAAATCTAGTATAAGGAAAGAATGAATTTTAAACATTTAAACCAAACTTATAATATCCAAAAGTCTTATTTTGTTCGTAAGTAATTCAATTACAATATGAATAGAATAAATTAAATTGTGAAAATTCGGAGACTAGGAAGTCATTAAATCATTTAAGGAAGAATCTTAGAAGGAAATAATTTTATTTTGGAACCAAAAAAATTAATACATTTATAATTTAGATTTAATATCTGAAGACGAACATTTTATTTCTAAAAGAATAACTTAGGAATTTTATTAGCGATAAAATAATATTTTAGACTTAGTTCAAACTTTATACATAAAAATCTTATTTTAAGTGAAAATAAAAATTTATGGAACATAAATTATTTATTTTTAAACTCGACTTGAGTTTTAATGTTTTAAATTATTTGTTCGGTACTAAATAAGTTATTTAGAGATGAATAAGTCATAGAGGCTTAGAAATCAATTATTAAAGTTATAATGAAAAATAAAGAAATTCGAAGAACTTAAAAATGATGTTATTTTAATTAGAATGTATAAAAGTCTAAAATTTAGGAATAATCCAAAATTATTTGAAACTAATATTTTGATTTCCATAATTAGTTTGGAAATCTTTAAGCTTAAAAATATTTTGAATAAGGTCTAGCATGAATCAAGAACTTAAGAATTTTATTGACTATCGAATTTCAGACTCTTACGAATAGCTCAAAGGAAAGCAAGGTCGTCCTGAAGAACGAAAAAAATCAGGTGGGCGTGACTTCCTTGTTCATATGTATTATGAGGATTTAAGATTCAAAACATTGGTGTGGATAGTTCTAGGTTGTTAGAATTTTATTGTGAAATTGATTGAATTGTTTGGATTGCTTGTGTGATGATGCAACTGATTGATAACGCGTTCATTTCATGCACAAATATTCCATGACATGCATAGAGAAGGGAAATGCATTAGGTAGCATTAGTTACTCATTTGACTATCATATAACTTACATTTTATAACGTTGGTTATTTATTCAAACTACTATTGCATGGTATGCATAATTTGAGAAATTATCCAGTAGATGGCATGACTGATGCTTGTCTATAACAAAACTAAGATGATGGTTTATTAAGAATCCACGTACCGGTACGATTGACGAGCCTGAAGCGGATCGAGGTGGCATCTCCTATATGTCACCTCTTGAGATTGTCGAGCTACAAGGCGGATCGTAAGTATTCCCACCCGGAGCTGACTGTGATGGCTCGAAGCCTTTGGGAGACGGTATGAGTCGCGATAAGTACACCATCTTAGGTTGTGATGTGAGTGTCGATTGATTTTAGATGAGTACTAGAACCTCTGAGATTGAATTGAATCATAGGGAATACTGAGAGGTATCTCAACCCTCTTCCGGTCTTAGAGTACAACTAAAACAAATGAATGTTTGAACGCCTAATGTTTGAAAGGGTGTGTAATGTTTTGGATTGGGTCTATATAATGCATTTGATGTGTAGGATCGATCCACTGAGCTTTCGAGCTCACTCCCACTTTATTTTTCAGGTACACCTCGACGTAGAGTATGTTGACTTACGTCAGAAGACTTGCACTTTGGTTGGACACCTCATGGGGAGGTCGTCTGGGATAGGTGACTTGGAAGTCATACTTTTTGTATTTTACGGGATTGTTTTAATGTATTTACATTGGTTTAACTTCTATTGTTTTATCTTTCAATGGTTTTCCTTGTGTAACGATTTTGGTTTAAATGAATGGTTTTAAAAGTATTCTGCCGCATCGCTTATAATTTATTCGGTAAAATTATTCTAATTTTCTATCTTGTACAGAATATCTTTATAGACATTGACTTGAGAACAAAGGGTTTGAACTTAATTTTGAAGAAAAGATTTTGACAACAGAAGAAAAGTTTGGGTAGCATCTTCATTTTCATCGAGCGATGATCCACACGTGAACGGAGGTCCGGTCAAAAATTGGGGTGTTACACCCACCTTAGTACTCCTCGATCTTGCGCCTTGTTCTTCGCCGAGCATGCCTCAGATTATCAATCTATAGGGTTTTTAAACAATGGGAATATGTGAGTCTAAGGCATTCATGGCACAACCAAAACCCTAAGGTTTTTGTTCTTGGCGCATGTGTTTCAAATGCACCTAAAATCAATACAAAACGAGAGACACTAGTGCATGTCGCATTGCCGCGGTCGCCGGTGTCGGTGACATGAGCTTAGCACATCAATACTAGGTTACTAAGTTTAAAACACACATTAACTCAACAAAAAACGGTTTACACTTGCGGAATGTGATTTAAAGAGCTAAGAAAACAAGATCTCAAGACGATTTCGAGATTTACCTTAGCACAAAACCTTTCCAAGCTTGCCTGAACCCGAATCCACCATTGTTGATGTTGTTCTTGGCGGATCTGAGCTTGAAAATGGTGGAGAATGGTTTGAAGAAGCTCAAACCACCCTTAAAACTCAAAAGAACACTTAAGAAATGAGGAGAGCAAGTTTGGTGAGAGTTAAAAGGACAAATCAGTGATTTGCGGTGGAAAAATCCAGATCTAGGGTTTTCTGCGCACGTTCGTTTATATAGAAATCGATGAATTACCGCGGTCGCTGTAGCATGACCGTGGTCACTGTGCAACTACCGCGGTCACTGTGTAATTACCGCGGTGGACAGACTGGTGTGCATTATTCATTTTTGGGTTTTTCACCTGATTATCGTGGTCACTCAGATACGGACCGCGATCACCAGTACACACTTCCCTGTTCATTTCTGGTTTCTCCCGCGATGACTGCGGTCATTATAGGATCGACCGCGGTCACCAGAATGATGTATTTTTCCTTTATTTTCTGGGTTTTTCCTACAATAACCGCAGTCACTATAGGACCAACCACGGTCACCAGAATGACATTGTGGTGTTTTGTGTCTTTCTTCGCCATTTCTCGTGCTTCTCGAATTAGTATCACTCTTACACTTATATATACTTAAAATACATGGTTTTCGGACATTTTGGCCATTTTTTATTCTTTTACTAAGTTTGTTATTCCACTATATCCGTTCACTAGCGACGTAGAGGTCTCATAGACTTTCAGGGTATTACACGAAAAGAAAACAAAAATAAAAAAAAGAGAAAATTAATCTTGATCTTAATCAACCCAAAATAAATAATAAAATTAAATAAACTCTAAATACTTAATCTTGCTAATTTATATGCAAGAAAAAGTTGAAAAGTTGCCTTTGAACTTGCCACCCAAAGTTACCAATTTTCACTCTTCCAAACTCTATATATAAGGGCCCTGTGCTCACAATCCTTTCATCCCATCAAGAACTGATACGTCCTTCTTTTTTTTTTTCTCTCTCTCCCCTTCTGCCTCCCTCTTGGCATTTTTTTTTCTTTTGGGGCTGTTCTAAACAACAATTGGGGTAGAAGTAACAGAGTTCTGTAGAAATTCTGTCACAGTTAGAGTTGAAGTAACGAAGTGCTACCAGATATTTTTCAACTGATTTGTTCAGCAAAGGTGGAAGTGATTTCTCAAATCCCTATTCTACTTCTTTAGTTTAATACCATTTTCATGCATATTTAATTTTCGTTTGGTGTGTTTATTATGTTTGAATAACATGATTTATTTATTTATTTTTAAAGATATATTTCAGATTTGCATGTACACCATGAAATCATGTCATTATTAGATTATACATGTTTAGATTTATTTTTAAAAAAAACATGATGCATGTTAAGTGTTTGCTTTCATGTTTGAATGTTTATATGTTGAAATTATTTTTATTTATTTTTCTTGAGCATGATTTATTTATGATCTATGATTATGAGATTTAAAGAAAGATGTTGAGATTAAGAACCATGTACTGTCACAGTGAACATGAGGGTCACTGTAGGTGTTCTTTACATGTGATTAGTTCACATGGGTGATGTCCCAAAATACTTGGAATATGGGTTAGGCTCTAAGTCCAATGAAATTTGACAAGAAAATGTATTTTCACGCAAGGGAAGTATTTTGATAAAGAATATCAAGGGCTTTGAAACCCTTTTTTTGACGACCCATGTTTTTGGCATCGAATTGACGGATCCGACATATGTACATTTTATGTATTTTCTGAAATTTTAATGATAATATATGGAATTTTTTCCCATTTTTTTAATTTTGAATTAATTATTGAAGAAAATGTGGATAATGTTAGAAAAATGCAATTTTAGGGAGAAAACACATGAAACTATTAGGAAAATGTGTTTTCTTAAGATGAATGATCTTTAAGGTTGATTTATAAATTTTTAGAACAATTATTGAATTTTTAGAGTGAGAAATGAAATTTTTGGAATAAAAATGTTATTTTTTGAGAAATTATTCAATTTTTTTAAAAAATAATTGAATAAATGATGAAATGATGTGTAATAGTAGTATTGTGATGAAAAATGGTAAATTAGTGAATTTTTAAAATTTTAGAAAAAAAATGCGAAATTTTGGTAGAAAATACATATATCTATAAGTATATGTATGTATATGAAATAAGAAAAACAAAAAACAAAAAACATATTTTCGGTCACATGGGTCGAGCAAAACGGTCGGACCTATGGCCCGACCTGCACTAACCGCGCGCGGGGTAAGACCACGTGCGACTTTGAAACGGGCCGTGGGCTGGCCTGTTCACCTGGCCAGCCCACGCGCCCAACTATAGTAGGCCCCCTTATTTTTGTCCTTTTGCGCATTTTTTGGTGATTTTATGCCAAATTTTGGCAAATTTCCAACTATGAAACCATGAGAGTTCATGGTTTGAACCCATGGTTTGAGCCATCAATTCACAACCTCTATTGTGACCAATAGACATTGCCAACTAGGCAGCCAGCATGTGAGGTTGGAAGCCACCTGGATGGCCACATGTCACCCATCCTTGCAATGCAAACACCCTCCATGCAACAAAATGTCTTCTTTGAGCTCAAGTCTAGAAATTTCAGATTTCTGTAGCCACCTTCACCAGCTTGAATCTTCCTCATTTCTCAGCCAAATCTAGTGAACCATAGCTTGTTTTGAAGCTTATACCACCATCTACGAAGTTTCACAAGTAGTTTGCCCAATCTTGCAGCCATCTGAAGCTGAAATCATAGAAAAAAGGTGTTGTTCATAGGGTTCAAACCCAGAAATCCAGAAAAGCTTGTGTTGGAACCTTCTTTGGAACTTCGAATCTTGGGTCATTCCCAGTCCTTTTGGGAGGTAAAACTATACACCCTCTTCATTTTCATATGTATTTTAACCTCCAAGTGTTAGAAAACAAAAACTAGGGCTTTACACAGAAACAGCTGGAGCAACCTTGGGAGCTCACACCTAAACCATTCCAAGTTCGGCCCTAAGGTGAAACCCTTCACTTTCCCTCTCATAATGCGTATTCAAGTGTCCAAGTGGTAGAAATTGGATATTAGAATGTTTAATACATATTATAAGTCTCTGGTATTAACTATGTGACTCACTGTTGCAACAGTGCCGACGGAAACCAGTTTGAGACCAGATTTGGAGCTACATTTGGGACACCTAAAAGCACCCATTCAGACTGAAACCAGAGGCGTTTTAGACCGCATAGTAGAGGTTCCAGAGAGGTATAAAGATCTGAGCTTGAGCCCTTGTGTATATGATTTGCTACGCTTACAAATATGCCATGATTGTTAAAGTGTTAGGACTTAGAATAATTTCTTGTGTTCTTTAAAATACAGTAGAGAAATTGGTGGAAAGATAGGCATAAAGTTTGCGTTGCATGTTACTAATTCGAAGTATTTTTTATTAATGGATGTGTTATGATCTGTATATTGCAATTAGACACAGGAAATAACCCATGGAATTGTGATTTAATGGGGGAAAGAATACTAGGAAGACAGTAGAAACTATGAACCCGAAAATTTCTTGCAATCTAGCTGAAAATTCTAAGATGAAATTAATTGACCAACCTTGATAGATTGAGCTGAAATTTTGTGGCGAGATCCCTAAGTATGTCTAGAAGTTGCCTACCAAATTTCAGAGCATTTTGATATGGATAGGTAAGTCAATTCAGGCAAACAGTCACTGCCTGTCATAGGATATACGGGATCTGTACAGTTTCTGTTGTTATAACTAGAAACCCTAGTAAATGATTTCCAAAAATTATGATTCAAAATTTTGGAAAAACTTTAGAAAGTCTAGAACAGTTCTTAAAAGTTTGGCACAAATCTGATGTATGGATTACCCGCAGAAAAATTAAAAAAATGGTTGCGTAGATAGGACCATAAGCTAACGTTGTGCCTAATTGAGGGGAATTGGGGATGTTGACCCTTTTTGGCCCAACTAACTCTAGGAGGACCAGAATCGACCCTTTGTGACTCTATTGACCAGCTAGATCAGCAAGTGAAAGGTTGACTAGGGTTGACCAAGGTCAATCAAATCCACTTAGCAACTAAGGCAAGTTGAACAAACATAGGTGGACTACTCTTGACTAGGTCAATTTATTGATTGATCAATGACGTAGAGTTAGAGTGAGGCGAGTCTCACGTTAATGTTAAGAAGTTACGTTGATTTCCCATGAACAAGTACTAGTGGGAGGCAACTGGTCGCGAGAGGAGCGCTGGGAGCGGAGCATCCCTGTGAGTACTGTTTTCTAACTCATTTCTTAAAGCTTGTTATTCTGTGCATTATGAAAATGAGATTACATATTATGATGAATCTGCATTCTTTTAAATGGGTTTAAATGAAAAGTGCACCGAGTCTCAAGGTCCGAGAGTACAGGGTTAGGATGAGCTGTGTCGGTTTCGCATACGACCCTAAGAGGTGACCACCTAGCACAGAGTGCTCGCCGAAGGGGTTATGTGGGCCTACGATGATGGCAACGACAAAAGACTTAATCAAGCCGTCACGATAAGGCAACGACAATAAATCCTGGTTGGTCGTTATGACGATGGCAACGGCAATACGTCATAATCGAAGTCGACATAATGTGCTTAACTGTCTACAACCCGCTCGAGTGGATTTTTAGTCGCCTTGAAGAGCTTGCGAGCCTCGGCGAATGTTTTCACTATTTAACTATTTTTGAATGAAGGTGCACGACTGCATTATGGATTTAAATTGTATTCACTGTTGCATTCACCTGCATAATGCTATTGTTCATGCATTCATGGCACGTATTTTATTGAGGAATGCTTGTTTTAAGTTATGAATTAGACTGCATTACTCACTGAGCCGCCGTGGACAATTAGGCTCACTACTCTAACTTTTCAGGTTCTTCCGTCGCGGAGAAGGGCAAGGCAGTGGTTATTGCGTAGAGCTGCACTCTCTTACTCTTTTTGATATATTTTCTTCGTATTTTCTTTTTTGTTTTGTGTTTCGAGGGTTAAAAACTATGTATAGGGGTGAGGAAAGCTTGTATATAATGGATTAGTCACTCCCGTTGCTACGCATGTTTTAATGACCCGTTTTGGTAGATATCAAGTTTTATTGGTGTTCGTGTGTTAAATTTCTTCTGCATTTCCTATGATTACTCTGATAGTGTGTGGCGTGGTGTTGAAAGATGAGGCTTAACAGTGTCTTAGCAAGCTTGGCTTCCGGGCAGGATTGTCGGGACACTGTGCCAGTCGATTCGCCCTTCGCCCTAAGGAAGGGGTCCCGACAGTGTTGGTATCAGAGCCTAAGGTTTTTTCCAATTGAGGAATAATAATTGCTATTATCCTAAGGGAATCTCAGAGTAATCGTAGAAGTACAAAAAGAAAAGACCCTTAGAAATTACTTAGATTAGCAAAATGGGAGTATGGACAAAACTTTCTAACTCCTGACAAGCAGAAAGAGGAACCAAGTGAGAGTGGTCATATCACGAGGGAAATCAGACTGCCATAGGGTGTTAGTGAGTTTTAAGATTAAGACTTTGAACCTTGTGGGTTAGGTTATTCCTTAGAAACAGTCCCCTTAATGTCTGAAGTCACGGTCTGCTCATTTTGGAACTAATGGAAGCTAAACGTTTTATGCAGACCACGATGCATCATCGACGTGGGAGACCACACAGGACCCCGGAGCCAGTACCACCACCACCGCCTCCCTTTCAGTTGGGGGAGGATGCCATACAAAGGCTAGAGGCCTTGTTCAGGGTGTCTAATGAGGCTGGTCACACCCAGATAGCCTTATTGAGCGAGAAGCTTGACAAGATTGAGGTCGAGAGACAGAGGGCTAAGCCAGCAGCGCCTCCTACGCCAGTTATACCCAAGATTTGGGAGGAGGAGAGGGCTACAGCCCAGGCAGAGATAGCCTCGGTGAGGCAGGGTGATAACTCCACTCATGATTGTCTTTTGAAGAGATTCTTGGATCTGAGGCCCAAAGAGTACCATGGGGGTTTGAGTCTGGATGCAGCGGAGAACTGGCTTCTCAATATCAAGAAGAATGCTAAGACATTGAAGTTGTTTGAGGAGAATCAGGTGTTATTCGCGACACACATGCTTGAGGATGAGGCCGCGATTTGGTGGAGGGCTACTCAGACTATAGAGGGACAAATTTCTACATGGGCCCATTTCCAGGAGCTATTCTTGAGTGTCTACGTCCCTACTGCCGAGAGAGAGCATAAGAAGGTGGAGTTCCTAACTTTACAATAGGGAGACATGTCAGTTAGGGAGTATACCCACAGATTTTTCAGACTGGAGGCATATGCGCCCAAGCTAGTGGGCAACCCGAGGGAGAGAGCTAGATTCTTCCATCGTGGGTTGAGGGCCAGTATCAGACAGGTTACGTCAGCATATAGTGAGGCTACTCTTGAGATTATATGGAGGCATGCACTGCACTTTGAGGCGGATGGGAGGGATCAGCGTCCGACCACCTAGATGGTACAAAGTGCCTCCTTGCAGACACAGCCTCAGTCACAGACACAGGGAAGTCATCCTGGTGGGTCCCGAGGAGGCAGATTTCATCGAAAGAGGAAGTATATGGTGGGATAGTCTGGAGGAGCACAGACCCAGCCTACTACTGTAGTTACACTCGCAGCCACCCCAGTACAGGCATATCAGCCGGTGGGACCGCCACCGACTCAGTAGGGATGTAACACCCTGAAACTTTGCGAGCGTGCCACGTCTCGAGCAAATAATTGGATAAATAAACTAAAACATTCTTTAGCAAATAAATAGCGAAAAAATAAAATAAGAAATAACAATTATTAAACATATGCTTAGAAATCGTGGCTTGAAAAATAAATAAAAATATTGCAATGCTTGTGAACGTGACGATAAAAGAATTCTGAAATAAATTAATCACGAGAAAATGAATAAGGAATGATATTATTAATATTTATATAAATCAAAGAGATTAATATATATGTATATAT
Organism: Tinospora cordifolia; assembly: GCA_030144865.1. Classification (NCBI taxonomy): domain Eukaryota; kingdom Viridiplantae; phylum Streptophyta; class Magnoliopsida; order Ranunculales; family Menispermaceae; genus Tinospora; species Tinospora cordifolia. Next base: position 489 of record JAJIYU010008083.1, on the reverse strand, counting down.
GAACTTACAAACTTACAATAAAGACTAGATAAATAGGATTAAATCAATATGATTAGATATTATAAGAAGGGAGAATGTAAATCAACATGATTAGAAAAAAAAAAATAAAATAGAAATTTAGAATGTAGAACAAGTTGAAGCTTGAGAATATATTCATACATGGAATGGAAGGATTATAAATGATTAAATAAGGAAAATGATATCAGTAATATATATATATATATATAAACTTATAATCATTTCTTAAGGTTTTAAAATGAATTATAATGTTTAGAAAAAAAAAAAGAAAGAGATTGAAAGGTGGAGAAAGGACTGGAATCATCTGTTTGGGCGGTGTTGGAGTGGCTTACGAAGGAAGAATGAGATCGGATGAATTAGAGCAAGCAAAGCTTGCTGTTGCTGCTGTTTTGGACGGAATCAAGACAGAGGACGCAACTAGTGCTTTGTGTTGCTGCTGCTGTTGCCCTGCAGCTGCTGCCACTGTTGACT
>JAJIYU010008082.1:0-18364 GCA_030144865.1 Tinospora cordifolia | reverse complement strand
GACCATTCTTAAAGAGGATTTTCCCCGGTTGTATAGGATCGCTCAAGAACCAGAGGCAGCCTAGTCTCAATGCTGGGGGGGTGGGGGAGGACGGAGGAAAGTGAAAATAATGGGACATGGAACTTGGACTTTCGGAGGAACCTCAAAGATGAGGAGATTGAGGATCTGGCTACCTTACTTAACAAGCTTCAGCCAGTGCAATTTAACACAGCTTGATTCTTGGTGGTGGACGAAGGACAAATCTGGGCAGTTTACAGCGAGTTCCTGTTATAAAGTTTTCTCATCCGAAGAGGAGAATTCCACAAACGGCAGTCTGGCGCTAATCTGGAGAGCTAAATTACCTATTAGATTTAAAATTCTGTCGTGGCTGATAATGCAGGAACAGTTAAATTGTACCGTTGAAATATAGAAGAAATTTCCTAGCTATTATTTATCCCCCTCTTCATGCTGTCTGTGAAGGGCCGCTGAGGATGATGTTTGGCATCTTTTTGGGGAGTGCAAGATTTTGAAGACAATGTGATGCCCTTAGCAACAGGAACTTCCAGCCATGCCGAGACCTCTAGATAGTACCAATGTTCATAATTGGATCTCAGACCAAACTATTAAGTGGAAAAGCTACTGGCTGCTAATGGTTTTTGCTATATGGACTGCGATATGGGAGGCTAGGAATAGTATTATTTTCCATAATGTCGAAATTAATGTACATAGAATAGTGGAAAGATCGTATTTGTTGTTTGCAACCTGGGTCTCCTCTGAGAATATGGGGCTAGGATACACTTTTAGTGATTGGATGATCCGGTGGGCCTCAATTTTTTATTCTTTGAAATAGAGGGATTCGGGTCTTTTCTTTTGTATTTTGTTGCGCTGAGGCACTGGACATCTCGTCCAAGTTAATATAATCACGTTTACTTTCAAAAAAAAAAAAATCATATCCAGTGGCACTGAAAATAATATTCTATTTATGATTTCTTCTTGCTTATGTCATCAAATCACTGATTATGTATCTATATCAATAGGTAAAAAAGGTGACTGATGACATGGATATTAATTGCAAGATGGTACATTGAGACGATGCGGCATTTTTCGTGTGAGTTATAAAAGAGTCACCTTATTTCTTCACTTTTATCTGCTTCATCCTAATTTCCTATAACAACAAAACCAGAAAAGACAATTTCCCTTCAATCTCCTCAAAACTCTAACTTCTTCAATTCTTAGCCAAATCACACAAAATCGGACTTGTTGAAAAGAGGAGAGCAAGAAGAATAACATACTAGAAGCTCAACTCCTGAAAAAAAGATTTCGGTGTCAAATTTGATGGCACAACAGTGAACGTATATTCATTTTTATGATAAAACTTGAGTTTCCATACAAATTTGTGGTATAATTGTGTGTATATGATTGGATAATGGTGTAACCCATAAATTATAAGTTGTAACTGGGTCTACAAGGAAGCCTTTCATGACAAGAAACCACCCTCAAACCGTAACTAAGTGGTTAGAAATAGTGAAGAAACTCATGGTGACGAAAACTATCAAACACTTAGCCAAATTTCTAAGCACAAAAACAAGATAATGATCCTATTTCATAGCCCTATAACTTTGCATTGAGTCGCCCATGATGAACAAGGCCTAGAGAACTTAAAACTAGGATATACCATGAAAAAATTAAGCTAAGAATAAAAGAATTTGGTGTCGATTTGATCACCCAAGTCGTAGGACGAACATGCCTAGTTGAACTATTAGACGCGGATAATATAACATATTCTAGTGAAGTATAAAACCAGACTTGAAACTCATGGTAGAATATTCTAAAAATTTTGAGCCTTAAACCATTAATAGAGCTTGACATGATGAATATACTAGTAAAGTTTTACTGAAAATGTACTAGGGGATTTAACATAGTAGGTCCATGAAAATGTTATGTGGAAGAACAGTTTGACAAAAACCTATCATTTCGACCTAAGATCAAAAACAAGAGAACCTATGATAGAGTTATCATAGGAGGCTGAATTTTGGTGTGTAGAACCCTCAAATAGTCAATTACTTAGTATCTAAAAAGCAATACAACCTGAGTTTGGAAAGGGGGGTAATTGAAATAAAAACCAAACCTTGTTAACAGACTCTGTCATCTGCGGTTGTATGTACAATATGAACCCAAAAACCTTATCCAAAAATCTTGAACAAAATTTCTAGAGAGTATTTGAATGGTCTAATAATAATTTGAAAATTTTGATAGCATTTCAACATATAGATGTGTCTCAGTAAAATTGAAAAATTTATTACTTCAATTAGGTACATGTTCTGGACAAAGACAAAGATGCAATGGGATACTTAAATCAAAGACTTCCAATACCTAGAAAACCTGAAAAAAAAAAATCTCAGTGATACTATGGTGGTTGAGGTGAATCTCCACCAAGTACAAGGACTAAACAAAAAACCAAGTGTGTAATTGTGTAGTATTAATTTGACCTAAAGAGAGTGTCAATGGACCATCTATAGTAGGGAAACATATTTGTCCCATAAGGACCAATTGATCAGAACTATATTATAGACTGTGAATACGACCCAAGGTTTGTAAAAGTGTATAGCTGACACAGTTAACGTGAACTGGTTGCTCAAAGCTTGGAGAAACACAAGGTTAACAAAGAGAGGAATACCATGTATCTGTGAGTACTTTTTTTAATTTATCAGCTTAAGCACATGCATTCTACTAACATCATGGTATAAAAATTAGACGAATTTTGTCAAAATTAGCCGAATTAATTAGGTAATTTCGCCAATCGAAACGAAGTTTACTTGTAATAATAAAATTACAAAATTTCGTCGAAATTTTCGAAAAAAATCGGCGAAGTTCACTTAAAATTGAAGTTTTGAAGATTTTTATTGGTAAAAAATTTATAAAAGTCGTAAAAAGGAGCATTTTTATGAAAGAATTTATGTAGTGCACAAAGATTCTTCTGTAAAATTATAAAGATTATAAAAAAAATTAGTCTCTATAAATGAAGAAGATTTAATGCGAGATATGTAAAATTGGCGAGTGTCTATCCAAGAGAAAGAAGCATGAGCTATAGCCTGATGAAGAGATGATAGAGAGAAGAGAGAGAAATGAAAAATAAGCTAAAAGCCTACGAGAAGAACGATAAATGAAAATCATGGTTCATATTAGAGTTTGACGATAAATTTCTTTTTGTTTTTATCTTTTTTCTAATAGTTTTAAGTTAACAAGCATGATGTGCATTAAGCATTATTAATGTTAACACATATATATTCGGAATCATTATATGTATAATGTATTTATTATGTTTGTTTTCGACATTTTTAATAGAAATTGTGTATATTTTAACATTTATATAATATATTTTTTAATTTTTTTAAGTTGAAAAATTTTTACAAAAATTCTTTCGAACTTCTCGAACTCTTCAAATTAATTCTAATTTTCAAATGTCGAAGTTTGGGGCGAAGTCGAATTTTCATTCCTTGACTAACATTAATCATACACGTGCATTGTGAATTTTTTTTTTAAAAGAAACAATATATATATAGTGTATTAAAGGAGAACGAGAAGTCCAAAAACATCGAAGTCAATTACAAAAGAGTGTTCAAAATAGCAAGCCATCATAGCATCCATTCCCCAAAAGTATATCCCAATCCTAACTTAGAAGAAGAAACCCAAGAAGCAAACATATAAACTGATCTATTTAAAATGTGATTTACAATAACCATTTCTTGCTTGAAAATACAACTAATTCTGGCCTCCCAAACAGCCACCCAGATTGCAAAATCAATCAAGAACCAATATTTCTTCAAAGTCGCAGGCATGCAAGATATTACTATTACTATCCGTTAATCTAGCTACTGTGGGGTGGTTGTGCTGCCATGAAACCCAAACCTCTTTCAAAACCTGGCAGTCCCAAAACATGTGCCAAGCATCATCCTCCACGGCCCTGCAAAGGCAACACCATGAAGGCGATAAGCATAGGTTTGGAAGTTTTTTTTTTTTTGAAGTTGCCCGCTACAATTTAAACGTCCTAGCATTATTAATCAAGCCATAAGTTTAATCCTAAGAGGCATAATCGCCTCTTAGGATTGGATCAAGGTTGTCAACCCTCGGCATTGCTTGAGCTGCAGAGAATGCGATAGCATAAACTAGTGGAGAAGACCCTGGAGTCCTCTTTAGCCCAGCGCCAAGTATCCTCTTGAGTGCTTAACTGTAAGCTATCTAGTCGCTGAAGAACAGCTGCTAAGTTATCAATCTCATCATCTTTAAGGTCTCTTCTAAAGCATATATTCCATGCAGCTGGGCTACCAGTGCATTGTCAATTTTTAGTATGTGATACATGATTTATCAAGTTTTATATCTCTTCGGGATTTTCAAGACACAATCTGGATCTATGAGTGAGATTTAGTGAGCTTACATGTTGCTGCAGTAATACTAGATGTAAGCAATAATCAGCAGCCATAAGTTCCTGGTTATGGACCAACTGACTTATGAAAGTTCTAATATTAGACTTATGTGTTTTGCTGATATGCGATCATGGTCATATTATTTCTACATTGACATCAATTATGAACATTTGAGCATGCAACCTTATGTTTTCAAAACCCATAGATTAAGTGGTAAGTTAGATTTGTTACTCAATGAGCCCGTGGTTATTTTTGAGCTTATCACTCTCTAATATTACATTTTACAAGTCATTCCCAGTTGGATAAGGAAAAAGTTTGCTCACTGAGTAGGATTGGGATTTGTGTAGAGTAGATTCTTATACATGTCAATCCAGTTCATTTTGATAACTTTGAATATCCATGGGACGTTGTTGTGTCTGTAAAAACAACTCTGATGAATGTATATATAACTTTGAATATCCAAAATTAAGTTATAATATTCCGTTGTGTGTATAACACTTGTATATATAATGAAGTTACTTGAATCATGTATATGTGGAGGATGAGGCTTAACAGCAATCGGGCAAGTAGACGGAGTGGTTTACACGTTAGACTGTTATGCCGGTCGGGTCACCAAAGGTTTCCCGACAGATAGACTTAGTTCAGCTCACAAAACAAGACAAAGAGGTGTCTTTATTGTCTTATCCCAAGCCTTGGAACAAGCCATGCCTAAAATCATCCAAAGTGTTTGTTAATGTGGCTACTAAGCTATTTCTTTGGAATCTTAGACAACTAAAAATACTCCAAACTCAATGATATTTAATACATGATTATCAATCTTAAAAAGCTGAAAATTTTGACACTAAAAGACAAATAACAAAATTAAAATTCTTGCATCCTTTTAAATGCTCACAAAACCACCTTGCCCAACTCAAATTAAAGAAGTTTTATGCTTATATAAAATAGCCCATGTATAAAATTTAGCAAGGCTTCTTAATTTGTGATGTATACGGCTTAAAAGAAACTTTAATAACTCCATCTTATATTCAACCTTGATATTCACTTAGAATATGTGTCAATTGAAATATTTGTATGAACTTGTTTCTTCTATTTTATTGTATCATTTAGACAAAGTAAATTAATTAGCAATGACAATATATGAGAGGAAAGAACATCTTACGGTTTGTTTCGTATCCAATTTAAAAATGGTTTTTTAAACAAGTGTTTTAAAAAATATTTTCATTTTTTTATGTTTAGACAACAAGGAAAGCAACCTTTTTGCATTTTTTTACACAAATTTTAAATTCAAATTTAAAATAAGAGATTTTTAATATTTTGAAAAATAACTTGACTAATCAAGTTTTTAAAGAATCTTGGATTTAAAAATGCACTGCTACTTCAAAATCCTATAACACATGGGGCCTCAACTTATTCTCCCTTTCATTTTAAGTGTGTATCATATTAGCACCTTTATTTTTTTCATATATTTTATTACCTAGGTAATTAGCTTTTGTTGGTTTCTAAAATTGTGTTCAAGTGTCTCTGGTCACAACTCATGTTCAGAATTTCTAGTTAGGAACTAGTATGCTACCAAAGTTGGCAAATTAAATAAATAGAACAAAGAACCTTCATAAACTAGAAGGTTGAAGCATTATGACTGACAACCTATGACACAAAAGATCATGTCTTCTATTTCTAGTAAAAAAAGTGTAAGCACTCAAATTTCATGAATCACAATTTTTTTTTTTTAAAAAAAAATCATTATAGAGATAACTCTACCAAGTCAGATTTAAAAATAATCAACCAATTGTATCATGGTTGTGCTAAAAGAAAGGGCTTATACATACCTTGGCTCCTTCATCTCCAATGATGTTTCCAGAAAGGTTGAGAGTCTTCAAAACAATATTTGATTGAAGAATGCCATTGAAAGCTTTAAGTCCAATGGCAGTAATATCATTAGCTGAAAAATCCACTTCCTCTACAGCCTGAAAGTATTAAATTAAAAAGGAATAATGCATCTTAGTAGATCAAGGAATAGAAAAGCTCAAGATGGTGACATTCAGATATTTCCAACTTTAAGGAGTGCTAGAAGAAATAGGATGGAACTAAATATAATATAAGTCCCATTGGTTTATTGAAAAAAGATATAGGATACAAAAGGTCAAACCTGGTTGTAACCCAAACTCTCAGCAAGAAAAAAGAGCCCATCATCCCCAAACTTCAGACCTAATAATAAACTTTTCATTGGTAAACTAAAAATCTTGTGAACCAGTGGATTATGAAATTTAAGGGTTGTAATGAAAACTGAAAAAACATTTACACCATAAAAAATCAAGAGTAAGAAAGTCAACAGATGTACCAAAAAATGAGTCTGACTAATTTTAGTTTGATATTTTAAGTCAGGTAGTCCTCTCAGCAGTTGCAAAATTAATTAGATGTCACTAACGAAGTACAGAAAACAGGAATTCTATAAGATGTCACTGTCAAAACTCTAAATATGTTCACCCAGACACAGTTAATTGCTACTCAACTTTGACTGGCATGATGGCAGACTACTAAATCTCAAAGCTCCCAATCAAATGCACAACCAAATCAGGATTTTCCATTGATAATTTCACCCCTTATCTTTCAAACAACATAGAATACCTGACATATTAACACTGCTGAAAGATCTAAGTTCTTTAGCGAAGTCATTAAGCTTTTCTTTCTTCTCTCTACGATCTTTTTCATCTTTGAAACTGAGACCTGATGACAAATTTGTACCAGGTGCAAAGGACCACTTTATTCCAGGAATTGAAAACTTATTTTCCTCTGAAGAAGAAGATTCCCTCCTCTGTTTTGGCACAAGTAACTTTTCAACCAGCTTCCAAAGAACTGTCACCAAAAATAACCTATCATTTACAGTAAGATATTTATTTCCTAGATGAACTATATTTGGACTACTGAGAATGTGAATTCAAAGAAATGAGACAGCAGCATGCTATCTTGTTATTAATTATATATAAGAATTGAATTAACATATGAGAGACTAAAAACAACTATATATTAACTACATGATAAGATTTAAATAACACTTCATCACTTGCAAGACATTGGTGACAGCACGATGGTGAAGGCAATCCCCAAGCCAATGCCAGTTCTAAACTGCAGGATGGTATAATACTTCATACAAATAGCAAGCTCTTTAACAAGCCCTCTAATTTGAGCTGAGCAAGGTGGTTTTGTGACTATTTAAAAGGATCCACGAATTTTATTAATTCCATACTGCTATTTGTCTTTTTAGAGCCACAATTATCAATTTCCTTAGGATTTATGATCATGTATTAACTTTCATTTAGTTTGAAATCTTTTTAGTTGCCTAGGATTCATGTTATCTTAAATTAGGTGTTATTTAGTTTTGCTAAGGAGTTATTACTTTGTTTTAAGTGTCATTTATTTGATATCCTTTCGTGTTCCTAAGAATTACCTCCAAGATTTGTACAAATAGACCTGCCCTTCATAAATGGAGGCATCTAATCAAATGAGAAATTAAAGTGATTTGATCTGAATTTTCAGATGAGAGAAGTTTTCTCTTAAGTTCTTCATGAAACTACAATTTATTAAGAATTGATCTAACTTGTGATGTCTTCAAAACTTTAGGTCTTTATATTTTTTGTTATTCAAGGCTTCAATGGAGTCACATATATATGACTTTAACTTCATTGTGGTAAGTATATTTTCTTGATTGGAGGTTCTCAAGATCTATCTTGATGGATCCAAACAACATTAATCAGAAATGACAAGAGAAGATCATTATTAGTTGTAGTTTAAACAAGTTCCAGAAAGTACAAAACAGATTTTTGCCCTCTCTCATTCATTGCCTACTATTTCTCTTTTCTTATCAAACCTAAACCCAAAAATCTTATAATTACTGTGAATTTAAAGGTAATAATAAATGTGTACTCCCAATTGATTTGGAAAGATAGAAAAGAAAAATAATTCCAACACTTGCAATTATATTTAATTTGCATTATTCTTTCTCAAATCGTTTCATTCTTTTCACTACCTCATAGGGTTACTCAGAAGTTTGACTGAGCTAATAACTAAATAACAATATGACTTACACTGCTATAATTCCCTTGTTCAAACCTGAAAGTTGTGTAAAACAATTTCATATTTCAGCTACATTTGTAATAATGTAATTAGAAAATGATTCATTAGTTGTGATTATGCTAGGTTCTAACTCATAATGATTCATGATAGTTTATCTATGATCTCCTAAATTATTATGACCAAGTCCAATTATGGAGCTGTTTTTTTTTAATTAAAATTTTCATTTCATTCGACAACTAAAGCTGCTAATTCTCAAAAAGACTGATTTCCGACTCCAAGCTTCAGTAATCGATCAGTTAAAGTACAATGGCATACGTACATTGATACTGCACACATCGGTAACAAAAATGTAAATCGAGACAATGTCATACCGAATGTGACAACAACAAAAACACCAGCAGGAACAACAAAAGCTATGGCATCCTTAACAGGCGCAAGGGGCAACGAAGCTTCCGATTGAGATTGCTTATACACCCTCCGACCGCCCGCCGCTATGCGCGAACCTCCTTCTGCCCTCGAAGCAACCACCCTAGTGACAAAGCTCCTCAATCTTACGCTTCTCCTTCTCGAAGTCAATTGGAACGACACGTTCGATGCTAACAAATTGTACGCTCCGCAATTGGTCTTGACGAAGAAGAGGCTCCGTGACTGTAATTCGTGCCTTCGTGAGCACACGGAAAATGATATCTGAGGAACAGAGCAAAGAAGAAAGTGAAGCTGTGAAAGTCTGTTTATAAATCAAAGATAAGAGAAGAAGAATAAGGGCACCTTTGGACGAGAAGAGACGGAGAGGGTTGAATTGAAACCCATGGACGAGAAGATTGAGTTAAGAAAACATGCAGTTTGATGTTGGAGATGTGAGAAGTAAAGAATAGCAGCGGCTCTGGAGGGTGCTGGACCTCCAAGGGGTCTTCAGCCACGTAGTCTAATCTTCTGGCCCCCAACTCGTCAAAATATTAGGGTTTACACGTTCATTCGGATTCGGAAAATGTGTTATGTTTTTTTTTTTTTTTTTTTTTTTGGTGAAAAAGAAAACTTATTAGGTCATGTCAAGTTCTCAAGGTAAAAACGAAAATTTTGAAATTATTCAAGATCAATTTTGATTTAGATTAATTTGATAAGCTTGAGCGTGAGTTACCTATCTGAAATATAATTTATTAATATGAAATTTCTAATTATTCAAATATTCTTTTTAAAGAAGAAGACAACTTCTGAGAAAAATTTTAAGTTATGAAATAATTCCAAATCAAAAAACTCAAAAAAAAAAAAAAGACAAAAACATAAGAGAGAAATATTTCTTGTAAATTGTGTTGTGTATTTGAGCATTATCTCATCTACCATTTATAGAGATACAAAATGTATAGATTACAATAGTTTAATGATAAAAAAAATAAATATGAGATCATCCATTTGTATTTAAGGAGTAAAAAACAAGTGAATTATATACATAGTCGTGGAATATACAATCAATGAAAGTAATGGATATCTACTATCTAATTATTATAGTACTATCCCTTGGATGTTCATATTATAAGAAATATGACTTGTTAAAACCTTACTAAGAAAAAACTCAATAGAAAAAAATCTTAGTAAAGAAATAAAAAAATATATTATTTCTTATTTGCAAAAAATTTGTCCCTTTAAAAACATTACTTGAAAAACCCATTGGGATAAAATCTTGGTCAAAGAAAAAAGAGTGTGATACTTATATTTACTTTCCCTGTTGATGATATCATTTAACATCATTTAGCAAACACATTTCAATGTTATAGACAAACTTTTCAAATACTATAATCGGTAAAGTCTTTATAAACATATCTGTCAAATTCTCACTTGAATGAATTTGTTAAACTTCAATATCACCATTTATTTAAAGCTCATGTGTCAAAAAAATTTTGGCAAAATATATTTTGTTCTATCTTTTTTTATGTACCCTCATTTTAATTGTGCAATGCAAGCAGCATTATCTTCCTATAACATTGTTGGAGTATTATTCTTCGAAGATAAACCACAAGTCCCTTCAACATGTTTAGTCATCAATCTCAACCAAACACACTCTCGACTTGTATCATAAATTGCTAATAGTTTAGCATAATTTACTGACATAGCAATTGATGTTTGTTTAGTAGACCTCCAAGATATAACAGTACACTATATGTGAATAGATAGCCTATTTGAAATCTTGTTTTATGATGATCGAATAAATATCTTGCATCTTCATAACCAATTGATTATTCTTGAGATTCATTTGAATAAAATAATCTCGTATCAACTGTGCTTCAGAGATATGAAAATATATTTAACTTCATTCTAATGTCTTATTGTAAATAAAAAACTATACCTTACTAATAAATTCACATAAAATGTTATATTAGACCTCGTATTGTTAGCAAGATATACACACCAATTGCACTAAGATATGATACTTCAAGACTAAATCATTTATCATCATCTTTTCCAAGCCAAAAAAAGATCTTTAGTCACATCAAGTACACAAAGGACCATTAGAGTACTCAATAAATGAGTTTTGTTCATGTAAAATTAATTTAAGATCTTTTTTGTATAAGTTGATTAATGAATATGAATTCCACTTGACAAAATCTCAATCTAAATGCTGAAACAGAACTTAGTATTACCAATATCTTTCATTTCAAATTCTTTCTATAGACAATATGTTACTTTTGGAAATTCTTTAAGAATCTCAATAATGTCTAGATCATCAACTTGTAAAGCAATTATAACAATATATGGATTCAATTTCATTGATAAAAACACATAACCAAATTAGATTATTTTTATAACTTTCTTTAAAGAAATACTCACGAGACGGTTATACCACATTCGTCCAGATTGTTTTAGTCCATGCAAAAATTTATGTAACTTTATTGAATAAACTTTTCAAGAATTTGAGTTAGATACTACGAGCATCTGAAATCCTTCTAGGATTTTCACATAAATATCACTTCAAGATACCTTATAAGTAGGTTGTGACTACATTCATCAAACTCATTTTAAGTTTCTCTTGAGTTACTAGGCTTATAAGATTTATAAACATGATTGCATCCACCACAAGAGAATATTTCTCCTTATAATCAATACCTCGTCTTTGTAAAAAAGGCTTGTGCAACAAGTCACACTTTATAACTTACGACTTCATTATTTTCATCTCATTTTCGTACAAATTTATCCCCTAAAAGGGGTTACATCTTTAGGTGTTTGGACTATAAGTCCAAAAACATTACATTTTGCTAGTGAATCTAACTTTACCTAGATTGCATCTTTCTTTTTTTGTCAGTCATGTCATTTACAACATTCTTTAATAGATTTAGGTTCAAGATCTTCGCTTTAATTCAAACATCAAGTGCTACTTTATATGCAAATATATTATCAACAACCTTTTCTTGTGGGTTTTATTTCATCTCTGTAAAAACATAACCAATTGATATATCTTCATTATTTTCAATTATACATACCTCTTATGAGGCTTTTTTATTACTTATGTCAATGATCTCTTGAGGATTTTCTTATTCCTCTATTTGGACATCATTATCAATTGCTCATTTCTTTTTTGATGATTTTTATCTTTGGAGTCAATTGGTCTTTAGGCGAGCCTTAGATTCATTTGCAACGAATTGTCCTTCAAGGAATATGAGCTAGAACTTTGATAGTTGTTATATATGATTTAGTCATTCTTTTAAGGTTAGTGAATGCATTTGACAATTTTTTTTTTCAATATTTATAAATGAATTGTTCTTTGAGTTTCTTGTTCGCATTACTTTGTTTAAGGTTCAAAATGGATAATGATAAACCATTCTAATTTATTTCTTTTCTTAGCCGCTTATTCCCTCCCCCTAATGTTGGAAAATTTTTCTTATTAAAATAATAGTCAGCAAATCGTGCTTTAATAATATCTTCATTCATTGGTTCAAAATACTAAATTATTAATGGAGATTCATATCCAACATATATATCTAACCTCCTCTGAGGACCCATCTTAGTATGTTGTGGTGGAGCAATTAGAACATATATTGCACATTCAAAAAAACTTAGATGGGAAATATTTAGCTTTTGAGCATTAGCAATTGTAAAAAAGGAAAGTTTATGATAATTCATTGACCTCATGTGTATAAAAGTTGCTGCATGTAAAATAACATGTCTCTATACCGAAATAGGGAGTTTTGCTCTTATAATTAATAGTTTAGCTATTAATTGGATGTGCTTAATAAATGATTCTGCTAAACTATTTTGTGTTTGAGCATAAGCAACAGGATGTTCAACAGTAATCCCAATTGACATGCAATAATCATTAAACACTTAAAATACAAACTCACTAGCATTATCAATAACTATTTTCTTGATTGGATAGTCTGAAAATTGAGCTCTAAACTATTTTCTTGATTAACATGCAATAATCATTAAACACTTGAAATATAAACTCACTAGCATTATCAATAACTATTTTCTTGATTGGATAGTCTGAAATTGAGCTCTGAACTATATTATTTAAGCAAACAATCTTGTAATCATCAAGTCATGAGTTGATTACAAAAACACATGTGACCATCTTGTAAATATATCAATTAAAACTATAAAATATTTAAATAGTTCACATGGTGGGTGAATGGGCCCACATATGTCACCTTGTATAGGAGATTCAATCTCAAGTTTAGTTGGAAATGGTCTAATAATAAACTTTTTTTGAAAACATACAATGCAAAAAATTCACTAGAGTTAATAATCTTCTGGTTTTTAAGTAAATGTTCATATGAATTTTCAATGATTTTTCACATCATTATAGAACTAGGATGTTCTAGCTAATCATGTCAAATATTAAAAATATTTACATCAATAAACTTGTGGTTTATTATAGCATGTATCTTGATTGTTGTAACATTTGTGTAGTATAAACCAGAAGAAAAAGGGATAATTTTTCTAATACGTGTTTTTTACTCGGTACCACACTTGTAATATGAAGATATTCAATATTCGATTCATTAATTGTTTCAATATCATATCCATTTTGTCAAATATCTTTGAAACTTAACAAATTTTTTTGAGACTTAATAGAAAGTAGTACATCATTTATAATAATTTGTGTCCTCCAAGTAATGATAAATTAGCTCTTTTGGAGCCTTCGATAACTTTTGCAGAACTAGATATCGTGTTGACATTAATTTCTTGCTTAAGCAAATAAAAAAATATTTTTTATTTGTAAGTATGATTTGTATTGTAGCACTGTCTACAAAACAAATATCGTAATACCCTAAAAAAATTTGAATTTTTAAGAATAAAAATATACAAAATTATAAATGAGTTTATTAAAGTGCAAAACACATTAAATATGCAGGAATAAAATGGTAATTTTGTCACCAAAAGATAAAATGATCAATTCATATAAAAAATAAACTATAAAGCAACATTACGTGAAATAGTGAATGATTGTAAGTACAAAAAATTATTTGAACCAATTGGGGTTAAAACACTAATCGTTTTACCTAAGATTAGATGCATATATCATTATTTTACCTAAGATTAGATGCATATATCATTATAAAAGTGATATAAAAATTAATTATATAAAATAGAAAAAAATATCTAAAAAATATTATAGAAAATGACAAGAATCAAATTAATAAAATTTATATGAATGAAGATATATGTCCATATAGACATTTAGGACATAAAATAAATTTTATAAAATGCCAGGAAATAAATACACAAAAATTTACTAAATATTTTTTTTTTGTAAATTATCACTTAAACGAGCACTCAAATGATAAAAAAGAATTATTAAAATAAAATAATTTAAATCAAGGGCCAAAATGAGATCATATGGTATAAGTCGTGGGCCCAGTAGCTAAAATAACCGAAGACTAACTTATATGCACTGTGTGGGCCTAAGAGCTGATTAATAAGCAACATAGGAGCTCTAAATACACCAGAAATGGTGCCCACACCTTGGAGTTCGAAATTTAAAAATTTAAACTAAATTAGAAATAAAAACAATCAAGATACTTGCCAAAATGTACACTTTCCTAAAGCCTTATTCTCTCTCCTACTTTTCTTAAAGCACAAAATCTTCTTGGATTCACCCTAGCCGTTTCCTCTAGGGTTTCCATTATCCATAGTCTTCCTTCCTTTCCCTCTCCAAGATGCACAAAGAGAAGAACAAGAAATGAGAAAAAGAAAACCCTTTCCCAAAACCAAAGATCCAATAAAAGAAAAAAAAAAGAAAACAGAGATAAGATCAAATCTTTAGATCTAGGTTTTAAATCTTTTCTCCTCCCTTTCTTAGCGTCTTATGGAACACCCCAGTTCTCGGTCTTTTAAATTCTGTCACATCTGTGTCACGTGTGGAAAAACACGCCTCTTCTACATCAAATGATATACGCATATCAACTGCTGAGAACCAGGACGTTACTTTTCTCACATCCAAATCATATTAAACACATTCTAGACACACCAGATATCATCGAAATCACCATCAATCTCTTGGACTTACCAAGAAATAACCCATGAAAATATACAAAGATAGTCAAATAAATAAGTCATTAACTTCAATGTTTAAGACTTAAAAAAACGTGAAACAAAACATCCAAAAGAAATCTCTACATATGGCCTAAGTGGCCGAAATCTAAACTATAAAAGAAATTAACAATGTAAATCAATCTCGAAGGCAATAAGGCTAGTCTAAACTAATTAATCACAGAAAATGTCATAACGTAACCTCCACAGTGAGGTTATCAAACTGGCTAGTAAAAATGTTATGGAGATGTTGGTCAGCAAGCACCGCCTCAAATATTACATGAATTGGAAAGGTAGAGTGAGCTCTAGAGCCCAATGGATTATACACAGTACATGCATAACATTATTTAAATCAAACATAGAACATACAACCACTTCTCACACATTAGGCGTTTCAAGCATTGATTTGTTTATCAGTTATTCATTAGACCGAAGGGCTTAACCCTAGTGTTCTCTCATCGTTATCGTCATCAAGTAAAAAGGAGAGACGAAAAACGCAATATATGCCAAATTCCAATAGACTTTAGGGACAAACACCCATCACCAAAAAATTCATGACACACCCATATTTCTGTCATCGAGAACAAAAGATGACACACCCAAGAATACCCACAATGATCCCTCGTGGACCACTATGACGGTACGTGGTTCGAATCTTAATTTAAAGTGATTGAAATCATACAACCAATCATTTCATCATGATACGCATATACATCATTTCATCATAGAACACACGTAACCCATAAATGTAAATCGTACACGTTAATCATCTCATTATGTCTAGGATACAGTCACGTATATCTCATGTTATAAGAGCATGTAATCATCAACAATGGATAAAACGATCATGTTATTCAACGTTCACATAAAACATATGAAATCATGGCATCAAGTCATTGTTTAAACACACCCTAGCATTCTTCTAAGAATTCAAGCAATGTAAACACACAACATGTTCAACATTAAAATTCAAATAATACTAGGGAGGCAAGGTAATCACTTCCACCTGTCCAATAAGTTCCCTTGGGCCCTTGCTTATAGTTGTGTTAGCCTTGGATCTTCAACCTTAATCATGGTGTATTATTTGAGTTTCAAGCATTATTAATGTATTCAAATCATAATGCAATGATTACTTAATCATGGTGTATATGTGAGGGGTAAATAGAAGAAGCGAAGCATTACCATGATAGCAACGCTACTGTGAAAAATGAATATAGTCTCAGATGTGTTACTACAGTAGGCTATACATTTATTGCACTACCACTGCAGTCTGTATTCTAGGCATGTAAATAGTGAACTACTACAGTAGTCATGAAATTCCCAAAAATCGCATTTTGTTTGTACAATTCTCATTTCCCTTCATGCATGGAACTTCAATGCCTTGTATAGTAGACCTAATATATGGAGCACGACATTATACCTTGTTGTTAGTGACTTCTTCCTTTGTTCGCCTCCAAAGAGTCTTTAAGATGGTTTTTAGTAATCTATTTCATTTAATGGGCCATCATAATCTAAGAAAATGCGAAAAAATGTGAAACAACAATGAAGACGTGTTCTAAGTGAGAATCAGTATATTACCTCGTCTACAACTGATTGTGAAGTTGTAGCAATCGAGCTTCTCGACGGTTATGCAACTCTTCTTCACTGTTTGCTTGAGAGACTGTTAAGAGAAGCTGGAATGGTTGGAATCCAACTTAGAATGAGTGCGAAGGAATGAAAGTGTCGACTAAGAATGGTAGGGTTTAGTTCAAGGAAGGAGGCATGACTACAGTCTAAAACCATAAGTTTTAGGGTTTTTGCTCACCATTTCGCTTATATATGCATGTAGTTTACGCATTACTGCGGTAGTGCGATAGCATTACTGTTTTAGCTGCAACTGTGGCCAATTTCTGGGTTTTGATTTGCATTACCACTGTAATCTTAATTATTCTGTGATAACTAGAGTCTTTTATGTTATTTTTGTATTTTCGTCAATATTTTTCGTGTTTATCCAAATATACATATATTTTATATTTATTTTAGGTTTATTAACACTTGTATTATATGAGTATGAAGAGTTTATAAGTTTTATTCATTTATTCAAATTATTTTATATTTATTAACTCCAAAATTCTGTAAATGGTTTATTAGCTTTTGGGGCATTACAACGTACCCCTCTTAAAAGAATTTTGTCCTTGAAATTTAAAAGAGTGAATTTACCTGTATGATGCTATCCAATCAAGCATTTCTAGTGAAAAGATCAGGGTCATTCGCTTGCATCTCACTTTCTAATTCCCAGATCACCTGCTTCAAGTCATGTTGTCTCCATAGAACATTGACTAAGAAAATGTTTTTAGTTTTGAGACTCTGGACCTTACAATCCAATATCCGAATTGCTGATTCTTCATAAGTGGTATCATCCTTGACATCAATCTCCTCCTAGTGTATGATATGAGAGGGATTTGGTTTGTAGTTTCCCAGTATTGATGCATGGAATATGTTATGAATCGAGGACATTTTTTTAGTAGATCTAACTCATAGGCACATTCACCAATTCGCTTAAGTATCTCAAACGGATTGATGGACCTTAGTGATAACTTTCTTTTGATTCTGAGCTACTTGATCTCTTTCTAAGAACTAATCCTCAGGAAAACTCTGTTGCCTTGTTTGAATTCTAGAGCTTTTTGCGTCTTATCTGCGTAGCTCTTTTGTCTACTTTGAGTTGTGGCTAGCCTTTTCTAAATCTGCTTTACTTGTGTATTCATTTCTTCAACCAATTCTGGTCTTGTGAGTACATGATCCTCAAAGTTTGCCCAACATGATGGTGATCTGCAGGGTTGGCCATAAAACGCTTCATATGGAGCCATTTGTATGCTTGCCTGATAACTGTTATTGTAAGTGAACTCTACCAAGTGTAAGCATTTGGTCCAATTGCCCTTGAAGTCAATGACACAAGCTCTCAATATATCCTCCAATATTTGTATAACCCTCTCAGACTGTCCATTTGTTTAAGGATGGAAAGTAGTGTTCATGGTGAGTCTGCTTCCTAACTCTTTTTGAGACTTTGTCAGAATTGAAATGTAAACTTATAATCTCTGTTGACACAATTATCTTTGGAACACCATGTAATCTCATTATTTCCTTAATGTATAGCTCTCCCAGCTTTCCAACTGAGTTTGTAGATCGAATGGATAGGAAATGGACTACCTTTGTCAGACGGTCTACAATCACGCATACAATCTCTTCCCCTTCTTGGTTCCTAAGCAAGCCATTAACAAAATCCATGGCAATATTGTCTTACTTCCATTATGGTATTGAGAGTAGTTGCAACATCCCTATAGGTTTTCTTTGTTCAGCGTTTACCTGTTGGCAAGTTAAACACTTAG
>JAJIYU010008081.1:0-18504 GCA_030144865.1 Tinospora cordifolia | reverse complement strand
TTTAGGCTATGATTCAAACAATGATGGCCTACTTCATTTCCCTCCTATAGTCATTCCTAAGTAGCAATCAAGACAAATTTGATTATTTTGAGAATCTGTGGGAAATTCTTTTTGCTTATGTCTTGATTTCTACTCCTCACTCTCTTAGTTTTCAGAGTCTCAGTCTACCTAAGATTACAAAGATCTGTCAAGGTCAAATTTCAGACAAACCAAGCACACAAACTGTTTGAAAGCACACTAATTCTTTGTCTCATCACCCTAGAGGAATTTTCCATTTCATTGGTTACTCAGTAAAAAACAAAAAGAAAATTTAGAAATATGGCATGATTCTAACCTGATTGACACCTATATGATCATGTCCTAACTAATATGCCTATGCATTTACACTAATTCAATGACTCTACTTTCTACATGTCATAAAATACTCAATTTAATTATGCATGTATGCCAAAAAGATAATAATGCAGCCAAAATCCGTAAAAAAAAATTAACTTGAACCTTAAACCTTGAACTTTAAGCTTGAATTTGAAGAAGAATGCGAAGAATATTGCACGCACACCCCCAAACTTATTCTGTGCCTTGTCTTTAAGTGCACATAGATATCGAAACATGGACGTGGCAACATATCACACATGCATTCAAAGAGAACCAAAAAGAGAATTAGTTTGGAATTTAAAGCAAAATGAGGATTAGCATAGATCACTTAAGAACACAGGTAAACATTTTGCACAGACAAAAGAAAACAAGAAAGAACGAAAAAATCACGAATATCTAGAAGTTCAAAACAACAAACAGAAGCGAGAAAAAGACAAAATAAACATCAGACTGTGGTGCTCAAAGATCTACACCAAACATCTCTTCTTCAGTAATGAAATCATTGAAGTGATCTCCACCATCTGCATCATCATCATCATCATCACCAGCGTCAGCATCCATAGGCTGAGGTGGCTGTACCAGAGGAACACAAAACTCTGAGTAGGGCACAACACAAGGGGGCAGAGGGAATGCGGCAGCCATCTCCGGATCCTTCCGATGCATCCACTCTGTCATGTAAGCCATCCAATGCATCATTCGATGCTCATTGGATGGTGTGCTAGAAGATGATGATCCACCAGCAGTGGAGGACGGCTGTGGCGCACTGGTAGGCTGGACAGGAGCAGCAGTAGTGGGTGACTGGACCGTAGATGGTCGTTGAGGCTCAGTAGTGGCCCGACACTTCTTAGCAGGAGTATCGGTGAACATCTTTACAGCAATATGGTCCTTCATCTTCAGAAGTGGCTCACTCCGCTCCCATTGCACCCCAGCCCTCTTGCATAACTCTGTGATCAGTGTAGGGTGCGGAAGACCAACATTGGTCCCATCAATAGCGGACCGAATAGAACTAGAAATAATGGTACCAATGTTGATGGAGCCCTTTCATAATGCAATAGACGAGAACCGCTCTTTCCACTGTTACCCTATTAATAGCCAAAGAGGGAAGGAGATTAGCACAAACCAAATAAAGCCAAACCTTTGCTGGTGTCTGAAACATGGTCTTCATCAGATTGACTGGCCAATCATTATAACAAATCCATGAAGCCCCCTCAATGCATAGTGTGCGGAGCACCTCGTCCGGGTCGTAACGCAGAAGTACAGTGTAATACTCGTCAGGGGTATCTGCCGGTAGCCCGTAGGCTTCATTGATTGCCAGAGGGATCACCGTGGTGCCCGGAGCTTTGATCAACTTTTCCCAGTGGCGGCTTGCTATAACAGTATCGATCCCAAGGTTGCACTCTTCCTGCATTAACATAATACCCCTCTCGGGTATTAAATGCTGATTAGACTGTATAACGTTGAACCGCTGCTTTGCAGCGACAGTTCTAAAACGTGCTCTGTCCGCTGGTGGGGGTGGTGGGGCTACAGGCTGCTTTCCCTTTGATGCGGGGTGTTTCACCCTTGGTGGCCTACAAAAATTATGTCAAGTGGCAAGGAAACAGGCTTATATTCATAAGATATAGTTTCAACTAATTGAAGACACCCATTCCAATCATTCAAATCATTACCAAGCATATTCAAATCAAGTTGAACTATAACACATGCTTTGAAAACCAAGGAAATGGATGATATTGCGCATCAAAGCAAATATATTATAGATTTTGCACATATAAAGGAGCAATATTCCATAAAGACAAACTTAAATGAAAAAATTAAAGGAAATATGCTTTAAGCTACCAAATCAAATGAAAACAAGAAGAAATCTCACTTACACTAGCACAAATGCAAAAATGAAAGAGGAATTACTAAAATTAAAAAGAAAGCACTTACATTTTTGCTTGAGACAAGAAGAAGAACTCAAAGAATGCTTAAGAAGAAGAGAACCACTAGAGAGCTTGCAAGTTTTGCAGATGAAAATGCACAAATGACCGCAATCTGCTCTTAAAAACACGCATGAACCGCGGTCACCACTTTATGGACCGCGGTCCATGTGTTGAAGTTAAAACGACACTCATCTATGGACCGCAGTCACAAAATTTGTACATGCATGAGGACCGCGGTCGACAAATTGATCATCACTCAAGCCTTATGTGGACCGCGGTCTCCAGTTTTGAATGCCACTGTGGACCGCGGTCAGCAGAAGGGGCTCTTCTGTATACTAACTGCTGACCGCGGTCACTGGAGTGTGGACCGCGGTCGGTAGAATGTAATGAACCTTTAAACCTCAAAAATAGTCTCTACCTTCCATGTCTTTTACACAAATGAGAGTACAATAAAAAATAAGCAAACAACAGTACTAGAAAATAGACAGAATCAGTGGGTTGCCTCCCACACAGCGCTATTATTAACGTCGTTAGCTCGACATGGATACGATATGTCACTCCTTCAGCACTGTCATTGAGACAATTTGCTTCAATCCTCCATAGAAGATCTTCAAACGCTGACCATTCACCTTAAATTTGTGTCCATCTTGCAAGCTTTGCACCTCAACTACACCATACGAAAATACTTGTGTCACTAAGAACGGTTCGGACCAACGGGACTTCAACTTTCCAAGAAATAGTCTTAATCTTGAATTAAATAACAGGACTTGTTGGCCAGGTTGGAATTCCTTCTTCTCAATGATCTGATCATGTCATTTCTTTATTCTTTCTCGGTAAATGGTGTTGTTCTCAAATGCTTCCCTACGATACTCGTCTAATGCAACCAATTGAAGCAAACGGTTCTCTCCACATGCTGTTGCATCAAAGTTCAACTTCCTAATAGCCCAGTAAGCCCTATGCTCCAACTCACAAGGCAAATGGCTAGATTTTCCATACAACAACTGATATGGCGACATACCAATGGGTGTTTTAAATGTTGTCCTGTACGCCCACAATGCATCATCTAACTTTTGAGTCCAATCCTTACGGTTTGTTCCAACCGTCTTCTGCAATATAGCCTTGATTTCTCTGTTGGAGACCTCAGCTTGACCATTAGTTTGTGGATGATATGGTAAGGCGACTTTGTGCCTCACACCATACTTGCTGAGAAGATTGTTGAAGATTTTGTTGTAAAAATGTGTCCCTTCATCTTTAAACTATTTTTATAGCGTTTTGTAAATATTATTAATAGCATTACTAAAAAAGTTATTATTTAATGTTATCGAAAGCTATTTTTTTCTCGTACCTTCTAAGTGTAATTTTTTTTATTCTGTCTCCAATTTTCATTAATCAACAGGTCCAAGGTTGAAGAATCAAGTTAAAAAAATGTAGACCTTGACAATGCTGATTTATATTGTGTAAGTAAAATACTCAAAGGTCTCACTCAACTATCTTGAGTTTATGCAACGACGAAGAAGAAAAAAAAGAAAAAAAATTATTTTAAGATGTCTCTCTTTAGACCCAAAAATAAATAAATAAATAAAAGAAAGAAAAAAAGCATCTACAACTTAGGTTCGACTATCTGCTATCACATTTTAATGTATTAATTAAAAAGTTCATCAATTTAGAGGGAGGGTCTTACTTTAATTACAAGAAAAACATTTTAAAAATATATCAATATTGGACTTAAAATCTAATTTACTTACCGCTTGAAATTACGGATAAATGTGTTTTTCCAAGCGTGGCTGCCAACGGCGTGCACTCCATGTACTCAGGATCTCGATATCTCTGCAACTTCCGTATTTCAGATTACACGTGCGGCAACGTTCTGTCCTCTCCCTGGCCCCCTCAAATCCACGCGGCGGATAAATGTACTCCCCATTTAAGTACCAGAGACGTATCAATATCTTTTACCTTCTTTTGTATAATTTTTTTTTTTTATGACAAGACATTTTGTCGTTTTGAAGACAATAATGTCTGACACGTTCATACGGAGGAAAGTAGTGGAACTTACAAAAGACGGCAAACATTGTAACAAAAAAAAAAAAAAAAAAAAAAAGACGGCAAACAGAAAAAAGAGGAGAGAGAAAAAGGTTAAGTCAGTAAAGTTTGACTTTTGACTGTATAGGCAAGACACGTGACTCCTGCTCAGAGAGGTGGCTAGTTGAGCAACGATTAGGGGCGATGAGGTGGTACCACGTGTGCAAGCTTGGTGATGTCGTACTAGATCTGCATCCAACATCCGGTTCAGGAAGCCACGTGGGGTTCGGATGTAGGAGTGGGATGGGACCCACGGGACGTCGTTTCGAATCCAGCACTAAATGCGCGGATTCTCTTGTACGGATAATCTGCTCGTGGACAAATCAGACTAAAAAGAAAGTTTGAAATTAATTAACAAAATTGGTAAGGTCTAAAATACAGAAGTTAAGAAAAAAATGGGGTCCCTGCAGCAACTGCCACCAGATTATTAATTAATTTAGCTTTTGTGACCTCTGCGGATATATATATATCGAAAGATGAGACCCATTATAAAGCTAGAGAAGCTTCAGGAAGTAAAAGTGAAAAATAAAATAAAATAATAAATAAATAAATAAAGTACTACACGAATAGCGGAGGAATTGAAATGCTACATTATATAAATTAAGTTAGAAATTAGTTGGAATTGGAGATATTTCTTTATATTATTTATTTATTATGTTGCAAGTGAAATTTTAACAATAATAAAATTAATTGATTCACGAAACAAAAAAATAAAAATCTAAAAAAATTACTTGATTTTTTTGTTATTTTATGAAAACAATGGCTTCTTATTAAAAAAATAATAATAAAAAGTATATATTTTTTCAAATTTTTTGACGATGTTCTCAGGTTTTTGTATACAAAAAAGTATACGTAATTAATGACGAATCACACATATATTTGAATAATAAGTTTTTTGTGTACGCATATATACTTCTTAAGATATAAAGTTAATTAGTTATGATATTATAATTTCATCTTTAAATTTATTTCTATTTCTTATTCTCCTTATACTTCCTAGTAATTATCAATATCCCGTCTTCATGACAATAATTATAAATAACGAAGTTAAATGAATCTTAATTTAAATTATGCCATCCATACCTTAATCAATTTTAATTTTATGTATTTTCTAAATTATCTTCATCCTGTACCCCATATCTATTCTATACGTAATTAGAACCAAAATCTTTTTTTTTTATCTTTATCAAAAAAAAAAAAGGTTTTGAAAGTCGCAAACTCAAACACTTTTTTGTTTGTTGTTGCAAACAGTTTTGTAGAAAAAAGAAAAAAGAATTACGAGTTATGAGTTGGAAATAATATGGAAAGTACACATAAAAAAAAAAAGAAAACCATGTTGATTAGGACATACTAGCTAGCGCATTGATGAGTTACATTTAGCTCTCTGATAAATATAATTTATTCCAATAATAGTACACATTCACATGCGAGCTCGCATATAGTTCTCATGTGCTACCAGCATCGCGATGCTAGGCACTGTCTACTGCTGTATGTAATTAATTTTCCTCTTTTATTTAAGTCTACAATTCATGTCAAAGTTATGCGATGAAACCATCATAGCATCTTTGTATTCACATTTTGAAGAATGTCTTCATTAGTTAAAAATCAATACTAAAATTACTTTTTTACTAAATAAAAAAGTATAAACATGATTTTTAGTTGAGTATTTACCAAATAAACCATTTAAAAATTTTAAAAACAATTTGAAGAATCTTGTTATATTTTTTCTACGTTCCCTTAATATATATATATATGCGTGTGTGTGCACGTGTGTATACGTGTATAGCATTTTATATGTGTAAAGCATTTTACATACATATACATTCAGACAAATAAAAAGCCAAGAGAATTTTAGAAGTTAATATCTAAAAGTCATAAATTTTTGTACTTTCCTAATTAGTAGCTCGTTGAAGTGGCTACCATACACAAAAGTGGAAATCATACTCATTAATAGGTAAAATTGAAACTAGATTTTGTAACTTAAGATATATATACATCTGATGCAAAAAAATCTCTTTTAGGGAGGGTCGCTCTCACCTCTAAATTAATCATGCCACTACAAAAAGATTAGGGTGTAGAACAATATTATAGAAGTAAAAAATAATAAAAAGAAAGTACGATAGGCTAATCTAGCCAAAAAATTAAAAAAAGAAAAAAAAAACAATGAGGACGTATTCTTGAACAGAAACGATTCCATTACAATACAACTCTCTCTCTCTCTCTCTCTCTCTCTCTCTCTATATATATATATATATATATATATATAAACGCTTGTTATAAAACAAACACAAGCTCCATTCTAAACTACAAAATAATATCAAGTGCCACTAGCTAGCTACATCTGTACAACAACCCGAAAACTAGCTTACCGGTTATTAACAATGAAAAGTAATTTTTTTTTTTTTAAGAAATAGTTATGTATATATAGTTACAACAGTCTCACGTAAATAACATTTTGAGAATCGTACTGAGATTTGAGTGTCCAATAAGAATTTTTCTTTAGATATATATATATATATATATATATATATATATATATATATATATATATATATATATATATATATATATGAAGCAAAATGCTACAGTCGTAAGGCTTCCACAAATGAAAATAATAGGTTAATAATTTAAAACATATTCACATGCATTAATATTAGAAGGGCCATTTAACAAAGAGGAGATTTGATTAATAAATTGGAAATTTCTATTGATTTACTAAATTTCTAACTATAAGGAGTACATAAATTATGAAGAAAGGCATTATAATACATACAAATTGGAAATCGCTATAGATTGCTTAATCTCCTTAGAAACTTAAGATTATATAGAAGGGCCATTTAACCTATATTAATCTCATTTTAATTTCTTATTTTTGCTATTTTCCATATAGAAGGCATTATAATAAGATAATGTACTCAACATGACCTAAAAATCAGATTGACACGAAAATATATATAGGACAAAGAAATAGGAGGAAGGAATAGAACAAATTTTCAAATTGACCCACCAAAAAAGTGAAATTTTTTTTTTTTGTCCGCGCTTTTGGAGGGACAGAGAGAAGATGGTGATAGGGGCGGTCGGCTGGGAGGTACATTCCTCCATTAATATCGCGTAGAATAAGGGATGCCAGTTGCACCAATATCGTAGATGCACGATGTTTGGTTCTTCTTGTAGGTCCGAGATGAGATATAATGAACCGTGTATCATGGGTCTTTATGAATTGCTTTATGTGCTTATTGACGTGTGTACTAGGGTACGTGACATTCCGCCATTAATGTTTATACACAATTGTTCAATTATTGTATCACATAATTTGCCACTTCCATTGGAGAATATAAACTTAAGCAATTGGTAGAATAAAGCAACGAAACATATTTGATTGACAATACGCCACCTCCATTAAATGAGAAATAATATACGTTAGTTTTATTACTTTTTTCTTTTAAAATAAAAATCTCAAATTTGACAACCTCTATGATATAAATGGGTACGGCTAACAAAGGTTTAATTCATTTGATTTATGATTCGTGTTTTCTTTAATTTGTTTCTACAAATCCAAGGAATTTATTGATTGACAATGAAAAGAACTATAACATAATAATAATTAGGATCATGTAATAAATACTTTCTTGCAAATTAAATATAAATCGACTTAACTGAATAATTATCTACCCTTTTCACTATACCTGTAACAATTTGGTCTATGGGAAATAATTAATATATTAATTGATTTATTAACAAAAATACTCATTGAGACTAATTAAATCGCCCTTCCATAAATACTACATTGATTAATTACTTCATTTATCGCTTCAAGTTTTTCATTTAATTTTAATTTAAGAAATTTTTTTTCCCACCAAAAGTTTTCAATATAAAAACTTCAGAATATTTGTAATTTTCCACCAAAACTTGTTTTATAAAGGGAGAGATGATTCTATTTTTGCAAATATTGAAATGATTAATAGAATATAAAATTAATGAAAGTACTTAATGCGACAAGTTTACTCGCCATACCTCAATATTGATGCAGCAATAACTATCGACCTTAATCTCAATCAAAATCTTTCAATAACAAACATGTCTTCAGGCCTTTAATAATTCGATTTAAACAATAGAAAGATCTCATAAAGCTTTCGAATCCGAACAAATGGAGTCTTTTTGTTTGTCCATTTTTTCTGAAATATGAAAAAGCTTTTTGCTTATAGTTTCTATAATACGAAGTAATTCATTTATTGATTAGCAACAAAACTATAGCATAATAATGGGATCATATAATAAAAACTTTCTTTACCAAAATAAATTAAAGCCCGATACAGGGTTTTTAACAACTAAGAAACAAATCTACTTCAATGAAAGAGAAAAACGATTAATTAAAGAGGTTTTTTCTTTTTTTTTTTTTTTTCTAATGAACTTAATACCTATTGTTTGATAGACAGTGATGAACAATTAATCACGTGACGATTAAAAGGTTGTCAATATAATAACAGAAGATCAATTATTAATTTAAGTAATGTGCATGTCGAATCATAATATTTCAACTTAAATTGATAGAAGACAGTTATAATTAAAAAGCAATTAATTAAAGAGGTTTTCATACATACATACATATATAGACGACAACTGCACGTCGATTAGCTGATGACAAAGTGTGAAGTCTGAATCAATGCCACACCAAACTGCATATATTTTTCCATCCAAAAACAATGTATCATCTCAAGGGTTAATATCGACAAACAACTTCTTGTCAATATGTCACCTATACTGTTACATTGTTGCTCTCACTAGCTACTTTGGAATATGAGTTGTTCCATGGACCTAATTAAATGCTGATTATATATATATATTCCCCATGACTGAGAATATTAAATGCTGATTATTAGGTTTTAAGTTCAATAGTTTTGTAAGTACAAAGTCTATAAAATAACTTTAAAAACCAGTTTTTTTAAGCGTTAACAATATTATAGTTTTGTAAGTACAAAGTCTATAAAATAACTTTAAAAACCAGTTTTTTCAAGCGTTAACAATATTATATATATATAGAGTGGACTTATATTGCTTTCCTAAATACTTTCATACTAATAAATTTTATGTTATGCCAATTCCATTTCTATATATATATATATATATGTATGTATGCTAATCTGATTAGTTTTTTCAGTGCTGGTGTAGCAGCTAAATTCATTCTCTTGTTTTAGGAAGTTAATGATTGGATGTTGATTTCATTTCATATGCTTGTTTTACCATGCGCTATTCGTCTTGGTACTTTAAATAGTACATTCTGTACATCTAATCCAAATCAAGCTTAAAAGAGTTATTTAATGGCCGGTGTTAATTGCTTTTCGGCCAAATGTTTAGGGTTGCTATTTTTCAATAAACATTGTATATTTATTCATGCTATTTGTGCCAGTAATTGTTTATTGATGAGTGCCTAACTTTGTTTTCCTAAAAGTTTGTGTGGTGAAAGATCCATATTTGAAACTTTCTATAAAATCTTAGAAAATTCTAAGAAAACTAATATTATTGCCTTAATTAAAAGAAAATTATTATTACCTTAATGTTAAATAACAGTTTTCTTTTTAATTAACCTTATTTTCATTAAAAAGAAAAAGTTTTCTTTTTTAGCTGTTGGTAAATACACCTAATAGAGAGAAAGAGAACACGTAATTGGTAATGCAGCTTCATTCTAAGATCTTCGTTTGCTAGGCCACGCCTAAATGAAAAACTTCACCTGTATATATCAAAGTACAAGTAAATAGGAAATTTACTCCAACTCTCACATCTAGATCAAGCACCTTGATCTAGAACAATTTCACCATAAATACCTATAGCCTTTCATGACGTACACAGTTAAGCGCCAATAAGAATATGCTCAAGAGCAAGCCCTTTGCATATCGACCTCTTGAAAATTCACGCCTCTTGTTGGTTAATTCAAACTTGTATAGATCATTATCAAATTGTGGAGTTTATGTAGTTGTGGAAATTTATTTTAACTTATTTGTAGTTATCTTTTATGGGACATTATCTAGTGTAGTGGGTAGTTTTTATTTTTTTATTCTTTTATTGTGCCATGGGTAGGAAGTCATAGGTAGTGGCGTTGGTTGTTGGGTGCATGCAATCTCATGGGAGGTTTGACTGTTGCTTAAGTAATAGAGATTATATATAGTATATTTGGTGAAGTTCTCATGTACCATGGGTTGGAAGCTTTAAATTAAATTCTCTCTTTCTTATGTGAGTATGTCTTCTAAGTTTTTTTTTTCAACATTATTTTGGTATCAGAGCTTCGTTCTAATTTCTTGTTCCATTGTTACGTGGTGTTGAAGGCAATGGTGAACAAAAACAATGCACTTAGGTCTACTCATAATTAATGTTGCCATTGTTAATGGCGTCAATTATCAATTTTGGTAGTTAAAAATGCGACCATTGTTCATGTTGTATGATTTGTGGGATTTGGTGGAAAATGGATTTGAAAATCCAATTGATGCAGATTCCACTACCAGACTATCAATAGCTCAAAGAAATGAGCTAAAGAAGCAGACGAAAAGAGATGCTAAAGCATTATTTTTTATACAACAAGGCATGGACGAACCCATATTTCCACGAGTAATGGTTGTTATTACATCAAAGGAAGCATGGGATCTATTACAAGAAGAGTATCAAGGTTCTAATAAAGTTGTTATAGTCAAACTACAAACTCTTCAAAGGGAGTTTGAGAAAATTTATGTGAATCCTATTAATTTAGTTCAGGATTTCTTCTCCGAAGTTTTATCCATTATGAATCAAATTAGATACTTTGAAGAAGACTTAACTGAACAACAATTTCTTGAGAAAGTCCAAAATTTGATCATATTTTTGCCGCTATTGAAGAGTCCAAGGACTTGTCAAATTATTCACTGCATCAGTTGATGGGGTCTATTTAGTCACATGAGCAATGCCTGAATAGAGCTACAAAAAAGTCCACGAAGCAAGCTTTTCAGTCCAAAGTTGATTTAAAAAAAATCAGAAGGTGTAGAAAGGGGAAGTAATACTAAAAAATGAGGTTCAAAAATTTTTCATGGTCAAGGAAGACGACAAGGAAAAACATACAATTGGCAAAGAAATGAAGAAAGCGAAGACAACCAATTTTCATGAAGAAAGCGAAGAAGCTAGTGAGAATTTATTTCTTTTTTGGCTTAACATCTTATGTAAATTTAAGTGATGAAGCATGGTATTTGGATAGTGGTTGTAGCAACCATATGATTGGAAGCAAACAATTTTTAGTTGAGATGGATGTAACACCCCAACCCCCGAAACTTTCAATTGGACATAACTATAAGGCGGGTTGGGTTGGTATTACATTACAAATACACAACTTGACTTCTTATTCCTTTTATCTCACACTTCATTTGTAATAACCCAAAATTTTGTCAAATAATTAAAGATAAATAAGATAAGTTAAGTGAAATAAATTTGAAGATTTTAAGACATCTTTGAGTGCAAATTGTAGGTTGGCAAATGAAAAATAATAAATATTGGAGATATAATATAAAATAGGCAAATAAGACCTTAATTTAATAATTAAATAAAAATTTTAATTTAGTATAATTAATTATGAAATTTAAAGAGTTGCTTAGGAAATAAAAAAAAAAGAAAAAGAAATAAAGTATATATATATATATATACACACACACACACACATCTATATATATATATAAGTTAATGTGTGTATGAATAATGTGTATGTTAGCGTAATAAATATTAATACTACATATTATATGAATATGTATATAGAAAAATTTACATAATTAAATAAAAATATAGTATGCATGTATTTATTTAAAATAAATAAAACATCATATAAGTATCAATTTATAATTATATAAATGATTATCTGAAAATAAAATATGAAATAAATAAAAATATATTGAAATAAAAATGTAGATTATTTAATTATTGGCATTAAAAATATTAAATAGAAATATCTCTAATAAATACAATATTAAAGAAATAGAAAGGAGGGAATATTAGAAAATTGATAAAATGAAAAGACATGTGCAAAAATCATGTTTACATCAATTAGGAAGTGTATAATTGATAATTTTCGAATAATAGCAACCTTAAAAATCAAATTTGATAATTAGAAACTGCATCTAACGGTCCAAACTCGATCTGTCCGATCCAATGAATGAACGGCGTAATCCAACAACCCAGATTCGATTTGCCTAATCTAACGGTTCGGATTCACTTCGTTGATCATGAATGACACTGCACTCGAGGTTAATTGTGTGGCCTGGATTGGTGTTCAAGATCTGATGCTGCGCTCGATCCAGTGTTCAAGATCAAAGCCGTTTTGTTAATCGTGATCCAGTGTTGCGCTCGAGTTTGATCAACGATCCACAGCGAATTCGTTAATCTCGATCGCGATTCAATACTGCGCTCGAGGTTGATCAACAAACCGCACTGATTTCGTTGATCGCGAACGGTTGTGTTGCAATCGAGGCCCATCTGACGGACGAGATTTGAGGTGCCTTGATCTATGCTACGATCGAGGAAATCAGACGATCCATAGCGAATCTGTAAAATCTTGATCGCGATCTGATGCTGCGATCGAGGATCATCAACGATCCAATTTTAATGCTCCGATTAAACCGAGATTAATAACTTAAAAATTCGAATAAAAATTTGAAAAAAATCCAAAAAAATCTGAGAAAATGTTTCTAAATTTCAAAAAAAATTATTCTAATGCACTTGCTATTTTCCTATGCTTGGGGGGTATGAAATTTTGAATAATTGGCAAGTTTCCTACAAGGAAAATACCAAAAACTTACCATTCTACACTATTTTGAACTCTATATAAAGGAACCCTAATGCTCACATTGTGTTCATCCCAAATCAAGAGCATACTAGTCCCTCTTGACTCTCTCTAGCCTTCTTCTTGGCAATCCCCTCAGTTTTTGAGTAATCTTGAACTGTTCTTGAGTGTTCTTGAGAATTTTTGAGTGTTTGAAATCTTTGAAATAATGGAACTCTGCCGAATTTCAGAAGTGTGTAGAAGAGACGTATTTAAGGTGGAAGTGATTTTTAACTTTTACTTCTTTATTTTAATTTGAATAAGTCTTGCATGTGTGATGATGTTTTAAAGTTGAATGATTGAATATATGTTTTAAATATGCATGCTTTATTTGATGTGCCATGAATATACATGTTATGCATGTTTAGAAATCGAGAATAATGATGCATGATATGCTTGAACTATGTCATGAATAAATATTTGATGGTTCATGTTATGTACATGTTGCATCGATGGTTTAATCCGATATTGTGTGTTTTATCACTAACAAAAGATTAAATAATGATTCAATCCACGTACCAGCACGATGATAGACTGCATAGTATCAACGTGTGTGTTCCACCCCTGATTCGGCTTGCCGACTTACCTTTGATGATTTTGAATTGGGTTTCCAAGAGTGATCCCACTTCATAGATATTGGGTTTGAGTTTCCAAGAGTGATTCTCTCTCCCAACGATGTGGAACACAGAGATCAAACCCTTATGGTCCGAATGTCAACCATAAATAAGAAATTTGTTTGAATCGCTTAATGTACAAATTTTTTTGATATGTTTGGTTTGTTTGAATTGAAATAATGATTTAAATGTTTAGAAAGATCCACTGGCTATGTGCTCACCCTTCCTTCTATTTTTCAGGTAATTGATTTACATGAAGACCATGGATACTAGTTAGGTTCTTTTTATTGAAAAAGTTTCTAATTTCTATGTAAGGGCATGTTGCCCAAGTTTTGAATCTTTCGCTGTAATAGTATTTTTTCAAGATCAAATTATGTACTCAATTTTATTAATTACTTGAGTTTATGATTTTCATTCATTTTTGCCTTATTAAATTCTTAAATTTAAGTGATGTACTATCAAATAAAGTTAAGGCATGAAATGAGTGAAATAGAAAGTAATGTAACACCGGCTCGACCTGCCGTTTGGTTTAGTCTACTATTAAGAAAATAGTAGTCATGTCCAATGCTTAAAGATGCGGGGGTTGGAGTGTTACATCATTAAGATTCAAGAATACTTAACCCTAAATTTATAAACAAAGTTCAATAAGGCAATTACAGAAGAGATAAACGAAAACTTTCTAAATCTTTATTTATTTAATAAAAGAGAGTACATAACTCAAACTGATAAAAGAAAATAAATTCAGCGGAGGTCTTACATTATTGATATTCAAAATTTGGGCTACATGCCCTTACATTCAAATATAAAAACTTTCTAAAATTAAGACCTATCTAATATCAAAGTCTTCATGTGATTCAAATCCCTAAAAAATAAAAGAGGAAGGGTGAGTACATAGCTAAGTGGATCTTTTTAAAACAACCAAATTACTAATTTAGGCTAACATAACATTCAAATTTAAGCACTTGTAAAACATTAGGCGTTCAAACATTATTTCGTTTATAGTTGTAGATTAGATTGAAAGGGTTTTAAGGCCCCTGGTGTTCTTATCAAAATACCTCATTTTGAGTGAAAAGACATTTCTTTCGCCATATTCATTGGACCTAGGCTCTCACCCATATTCTAAGTATTTTGGACTTGAACCATGTGAACTAATCACAAGTAAAAGAAACACCTACAATGACCCTCATGTTCACTATGACAGTCCGTGGTTCTTAATCTCAACATCTTTCAATAAATCTCTTACTCATGAATCATAAATTAAATAATTTCAACATATTTAACACATAACATTCAAAGCATGAAAACAAACACATAATATGCATCATACTTTAAAATATACCTAAATATGCACAATCTAAGCATGACATGGTTTCATGATCAACTAACGTGACATACATGCAAATCTAAAATTTAAGTCATGTTCTTCAAACCTAAATATGCATATTAAATTGAAATCAAGCATACATGATGTAATACCCTAAATTCTTTGTACTTACATGAAAATTTTCATTTATTCAATAAAATTTGGGTGCAAAATGAAATTGGGCTCATTTCAAGGCTAAACTTGGCAGGTTCCAAAACTCTAATTTAGTGCCCCTTAGGGACCCAAAACAACTTGAGATGAATTAAGGTGACATGAGCCAACTAAGGAGATAATATATCCAAAAATTAGAACAATTGGTCAAGGTTAGGGTTTTTATTTGCCAAACACCCTTCATAGGGTCTAAATTAGGAAAGAATTGGCTTTTAGGGTACTTCGGGAGATTAAAATGACTCAAAACGAAATGAAATGACATGAACTAACAAAATGAATGACATATCCCAAAATCAGAACAGTTGGCCAAGATTTGGATTTTCATTTGCCTAGTGACCTTAGTGGGTCTTAAATAAGGAAAGGTTTTGAAGAAAAATCACCTAGGACAAAACCATACCTTAAAATGTACATTAGATTCATATAATTCCAAAACTATAGGATATAAATCATAATTTCATGTAAATAAGGAGATATTAATTTTTATTTAATTTTTGTGAACCCATGAAGTCGCGGCCACCCCTAACATGTGCAAGTTACATGGGTGAAACATCATGATCATGCATACCCTACCATACCCGAAGCTCTATGGAACGTTTCCATTATTTGAATCTATACAAAATGATCTTATGTACCATGCAAATGATTCAGTACACCACACCTATGAGAAGTTTTCCTATGGTTAGAAACCAAGAAAAGTGATCCCATGTACCAAAATAAATGATCAAGTGTACCCATGCACCCTAAAAACGTCTACACCATGTGTGTTTGCTCCACATGTGCCAAATTCCAAATTAAAAGAGTTTCCTAGGATTTCTAAGACCTTGATCTTATATCCCTCAAGTCTGATCATGTACTCACCAGCCACCTTTGCTCAAGGAAACAATTTCCTAATAAAAAATGCCAAAATTAGAAGTGTTTCTATACATGTTTGTGTGATGAGCAAGCAAGGAAACAAAAAAGGAAAGATTCTATGAGCATAATTTCATCTAATAGGATGTCTCAAATTGTATTAGGATGATTTCTATGTCTAAAATTATTCTCTTAATTAAATAAGAAATTAAAAAGAGAATCAAATATTAGTTCATATGAAGTTAGGAAATCTTAGTGGTCCCATGAGCACACTTGCTTATTCCAAAGCAAACCATCCCCTCTTGTTTGGAAACTTCCCCAACTTTGTGAGTCACCCTAGCTGCCCTAGATGCCCTCCTTGTGCTCATGAACATCTATATAAAACCCTTCTTGCTTACTTTCATCTTATCCCAAAGCAAAGAGTTGACACTTCCCTCTTTGTTTGTTCTTGCCCTCTTCTTAGCACCTCTTCTTACTTCTCTTTTCTCTCTTGTGTGAGAAGTTCTAATTTCAGTCTTATAGTGAGTTGTTTTGAGTGATTTTGTTGGCGTTTGGAAGTGCTTGATCGTTGGGAACCCTTGCTGAAATTTTTAAGAGAAAACATCATAAGGTGGAGGGGATTTCTAGAACTTCTATTTTACTACTTCAACCTTTAGTGCATTCATGTTTTCAATTTTTTATCATGTTATTTATAAATTTCAACATGTTTAAATTTCAGTTTGAAGCATGTTTGATCATGTTTTAATTTCAACTAGCATGTTTTTATATTTTTAATTCATGCACAATAGGATAACATGCTTAGAAACCATGTTTAGACTTATTTTTGAGTTTTCTAGCATGTTATTTTTGTTTCCCATGTTCTCTTGATTATTTAAATTTTGATATTAATTATTATGATCTTGTTTCATATTTATTTGAATTTAAATATGAGAAAGTAAAGATAAAAACCACATATTATCATAGTAGTCTAAGTGATGCTATGAATGTTTTTTACATATACTTAGTGTATATAAGTAACATCACTAAGTGTGGATGTGTTTTAAAATACTTGGAATGAGAACATGTGATCCTTATTTTTAATAGAATGTGACAAGATGAATTGTCATTCCATCCTACAATAGGAGCATTTTAATGAAGAATATCAAGGGATTAAAAACCCTTTTTGGTTAGATATACAACACTAACAAGATATTGTTTAAAATGCTTAATGTTTGTAAATGATTGAAATTAGATATACTTTTGATTTGAATTAGTAAATTAGTAGTTTGATGAATGATCCACAGGCTATGTGCTCACCCCTCTCTTTTATCATTTTCAGGAAATTGAATATGATGGCAATAGAAACTTGATAGTAGCTACATTTAGAAAGTTTCTATTTTTGTTAAAGTTCTTTCTTTTCAATGTAAGGGCATGTTGCCCACTTTAGATTCATTTGACTTTCGCTGAATTTTACATTTAAATTTTAGAGTTATGTACCCTTTCTTTTGATTATATAAATTCAATAATGTATTTCTTTATTTTGAATAAATAAAGAGTTTAAAGTTTTCCTATATTCTTATATTATCTTGTTGAATATTAAACTCATCGTAAGTGTACTTATGAGTATTTCAATAAG
Organism: Tinospora cordifolia; assembly: GCA_030144865.1. NCBI lineage: Eukaryota > Viridiplantae > Streptophyta > Magnoliopsida > Ranunculales > Menispermaceae > Tinospora > Tinospora cordifolia. Next base: position 689 of record JAJIYU010008081.1, on the reverse strand, counting down.
TGTTAGAATAAAGGAATTGAGATGCAAGTTGTGTACTTGTAAATGTAACATAGGATCCAACCCGCCCTATGGTTGAGCTTAAACTTGTCTCTTGGGGGTTGGGGTGTTACAAAGGTGGTATCAGAGCCTAGACTTCAGGTGCCTTGGGCTAAAACTAGAAAGTTAAGCATAAACATGTGTTGATTAGGCTAGAAATATAAAGTCAAACATTAGTCGCTTGACAAGAATTAGAAACTCAAATTACCATTTCACATTGGATTGAATTGAAATTTTAATGCCCTACCTTCTATTTTTGAACATTGAAAAATGTTTTAGAACGTGTTTTCAAAAAGGAAGTATATGTTTTTGAAATGTTTTGTTTGGATACAAAGACTACAAGTGGAGCTGATAGTGGGTAAACCTTGTCTCAAATAAAGCTAAACATTGAAAGGGAGGTGGGTTATCCTGCCCTAGAAAGTATGTGTAACACCCCAACCCCCGTATCATTAAGCATTACACGCATCCACCATTTTTCTTGACAGTGGACTAAACCAAATGGCGGGCCGGGCCAGTGTTACATTACAAGCGACGCACACTTGACTTTCTATTTCAGTCATTTCATGCCTTGATTGTATTTAACCGTACATAACTTAAACTTAAGAATTTAATAAGGCAATAGTATAAGAAATAACTGAAATTCATAAACTCAA
>JAJIYU010008080.1:0-18366 GCA_030144865.1 Tinospora cordifolia | reverse complement strand
AGGTGATTTGATGAGGAAAGGATGAGATCTTCAATGGTGGTTTTCTCTTATTTTCGTTGAATGTGGATAAAGTTAGAGGAATGAGAAAATCATGTGGCACCCACAGTTTTAAAGAAAAACCCAAGAAGAGAGAGGGAAGAGAAGGCAGGTGGGCTGCTCATGTGTGCGGGTTGGCCCACGCGCCAAATCCAGCCCGCATGGCCTCCCAAGTCGCATGGGCCTGGCTTATAGCCCAAGCCCATGCGCTTGGGCCTTTTCTCTATTTTTTTTCTTTTCTTATAAATTTACTCTTTTGCCCCTCATTTTTCTCAAAATTTTCAAAATGTACTCCAAATTGCAATATTTATACATTTTTCCCAAAAATCACATATTTCACCCGAAATCAATATTTTTCTTTCAAAAATCAAAGAAATTCCTAAAAATTGATGATTTTTAAAAAAAATTAAATAATTACCCAAAAATTCATATTTTCTCTTAAAAAATCATATTTTCTTAATAATTAATGTATGTTTTTCAAAAATTGTATTTCTCTAAAATATCTCCAAATTTCAAAAATTATATTATCTTAAAATAAAGTGACAAGGTTGTTATAGTTTGCCTTGTGATGCTTGTGGAAGGAGCTAAATGCTAGGATTTTTGTGGAAAAAAGTTGTCTTGCAATTCAGATATGGGAGGAATATCTGTCAGTGGCCTCTTTTTGGATTAATAATAGTTCTTTATCCTCAGGGTACTCCATTTCGGAGTGGTTGCGGGGTTGGAGAACCATCTCATAACTGGGGGTCATAGTTTGAGATTGGCCCGGTTAGTTGGGTTGGTCTCACTCTACCTCTGGTTGTTTGTTTCTCTCTCCTTTCAATAGAGTTCTTTGGTTCTTTAAAAAAATATAGTAGTTAGTTTTTTCTAATTGTGAAAGAAACCTTTTTATTGATATTATTATGGTACACCAATGTTAATAGGAGCACATGCTTGATTCACCGTTTGTCTAATTGAATTCTCTTGTAGTTGTGAAAATGAACCCCAATTATGAATCCACCTTGAGATGGGTGTCTTTTTGTTCCAAGGAGAAACTAATACCAAAGATGCGACTTTGATCGTGATATCCTCCCAAAACTTCTCCATATTCTCCTTTCTATCCCAGAACACCCTACTATTTCTTTCTAGCCATATGATCCATATGGATACATAGAAAGAAATCAAACTTGTTCACTCGTAAGATTGCTAGAATAGCACGTGAGATTGCTATAATTTCCTCCAAGTTAATTTTTTTTTTCTATATCGACCTCAGAAAAAAGCAAACTACCTCCTGGTCCTCCCCCATATATCCTTGGCTACCACACATTCTATGAAGATGTGTTTTGATGCCTCCCTTGTCTGCCATGCACATAGAATACACTTGTCGTTTTTTTCTGTAGGGCTTCGTTAGTATTCATGCTTTTGAGTGCAACCAACCGTCCAAAAGACCTCACCTTGGTGGGCACTGATTCGTTTCACATATTGAATGTTGCAACCTAGTTTAGTTGGTGGTCTTCAGTCATTGCTGCAGTTATTTATTTTTTAAAATTCTTGTTTGTTGTTTTATTGTTTGTGTGATATTACTTCATGTTTGTAGATTGGAAATGGTGTTAGCCAATTTACTGCAAGGTTGTAAGTTGAACTCTGCTTTATTTCTATTCTTTGGCACTAAAAGCCCTACATAGCAGTTGAATACCCTGCAAGTCTATACTATTTTAATTAATTGTCTTATAGTTCTCATTTTGTAAAACATTTTGTACACACTTGAATAGAATTTGATCTTTGCAAAAGCAAAGATGCTGAAATAAGTTTCCTTCATAATTAAATGGAAGGAGCGGACTCTTTATCTGTCCTTTTTTTATTCTTTTGTCTTGAAGTTGTTGCAGCAGGGAAAAAGCAGCGCTACATGTTTAGCCACCATCTTTGCTTGTTTTCTGGCTTATGAAGCTGTAAATTTTTTTCAACATCATTCAACTAGTTCAGCTCTTCCTCTTGTTCCTATTCTTCTCTAAACTCAGGGATGCCTGTTACAAGAGTGGACCTTAATCACGTTCTATGTTGCATGTGAATCATGTGAATCTTGGTTGCCTATCCCATGGAATTGCTCCACCTTATTCATCTGATGGTTCTCGAAGTTTCTGAATTTTCTTAGCTGCTGGTTGATTCTTCATATTTTCCTATTGATAAGTGTTGACTTTTCACTCCCTTTGTTTCCCACTGGTAGTATTATGCCATTAAAAAATTACCAATCTGATCTCAATCTAGGGTATTGTTGAGTTACTTCGCTGTTGTTGGTAAGTAATTTTTTTTTTCTTTTTTCGTTTTTTATATTTTATGATGTTACAGTTCAAATTGCTCCACTGATTCCCATCAAACACAAATCTATTAACAGTTGTGACACCAAATGTTGTACATATGGCACAATAAGCTTTATAGAAGATAATGACTAATAGGTGAAGTTCATTTAAATGGGAGAACAAAGCGGACAAGAAATGATAATAAGGACGGGAAAAAAGAAAAAAGAAAGAAAGAAGGAATAACATGGTATTGTTGAATCCTCGTATGCTAGAATTTGAAAATAAGGTCTGACATCTAGATGTGCACTCGTATTTGACACCCATACCCACGTCTAGGAACATAGTCCAAAGCACTATTGATTCTTTTATGTGGCATCATTAATTTTGTATTCTCATTTCTCTACTTAATTGTGAGTACTGAGTATGTTGCAAAACATGTTCATTGTTTATCTCAATATAAATCAAGTGTATGTGTTTCACTTGATCTGTCTGTGGTACCATGGAATTAAAATGTGATTTTGCTTTTAATTTTATCTCAAGTTCAGTTCTATATTTTGGGGTTTGAAACATTTGCTAATAGTTTTCCATATGTAATACCTATCATTTTCTAAAATATTTTTTGAGTAAGATGTTCATTGTCTGCAGAGGAATTTTGTGGAGAGTATGGCTGGCTATTCAATATTGTGTTATCTGTTACAGGTACATTTGATTTGTTTTGTCTTATTGTCTGAAAGATAGTCCGTACTTTTTCTTCTATTTTCTTCTTATATTAGTTGTTTATGTTTCATTATTTCTAAATACTAAATTATGTTGCTTTATGTTATGATAAGAAGTTGAGAACTGTTCTATGGAAAACACTTCTAGTGTGTGCTTGGGCATTGGAATAATCTTTGCTGATGGTCCATGTTTTACCTGAAAAATGTAGTTTCTTTTGTTTTTATTTATCCATCTTCAGAGGACCATTGACTTGTTCTTCATAGCTAACTAGGTCAAGTGGTTAAGTTAGTTCAATGTCCAGCAATGTTTATAATGTGCATTGACTTCTAGATGAGTGTATGATGAATGACACCTTCAACTTTTCGTATTGCTCGGTGAGGAACTGATGAACTGATGAACTAATTACGATAGTGCTAAACGGCTAAATGGCATTGCTTCCAATTTATTAGTTTCACATACCTATTTTTTTAAAAAAAGAACTATTCTATTTTAATTTATTTTATGAATCTCTGGCAGATTGATGAGTAGTTTTTATAGCTTATTTGACCAGGTGGTTCTGTCCCTTCCTTATAGAGCTGTCTTGACTTTTATATGACATTAGATAGATATGTGACTCATTCCACTGGTTATGCTACAATGTACCTTGACTGGTAAGAATAGGTGAATTACCCTGTTATTGATCCCACCATTAAAGATTGTTGAAGAAATTATTGGCGTATTTTGAACCAATGTTGGTAGATGTAATCTTCGAGAATCAAAAACTTGATATTAAACTTGTTTGAAAATCGGAATTGATTTGGGGAAGTTAACTTAACATGGAGAATCTTGTAAAAATATGTTTGATTAGAAGTTCAGAGATTTTTTTTCCAATAGATGCTATTGATTGTAATATAAGCTAAAACAAATATAAATAGACATTTTGTGTGCAAAATAATATTCCTAAATATCGTAAGAAAATCAATCTTGTTGTGGGTTGATGTACTTCAAAATTGAAACGCTAAATTTGGTCTAAATCACTTTTCTATGTTTTGAGTTTAATTGTAGCTTTCTTCTAGACCATACAATATACTATTCAAATCTATTGTTTTTTTAATCTTGCCATACGAAATTTTAACTAAAAAAAGGATGAACTTGGAAATTCTTTCAATGTGCTTTTGAAGTTTTTGTCTCATGTTAACTTTTGGTCTTTCTTTATTTGCCTTTTGTGATTGAATTCTTGAATTTTTTTCCCCCTAAAATTACATGATTTTGTTAGCTTGTAAGATTCTTTTTGTTTATGTTGCTATTTTGGTTGAAGTTAAAAATGGTTTGTAGCTATTGGTTATTATTCTTTTTTTTTTTTTTGAGAAGAGGTCATTATTCATTTTCTTATTGATGAAAAAACAATTGTTGACATTTTGTCTAATTTTATCGAATTTTGTTCAGTACTAAGAAATTTGAGCGAAAGTTTGCATTTTCTAATTGAAAAATCAACCTTCTATTGAAGCATGGTAAATTTTGATGAATATTGTTGAATTTTCTGGATATTTTTGTAATTTTTTTATATTGCATGCACTTCATGCTTTCGTGGTTCAGTTAATTTAATTTAAGCCTCGGTAATACCATACTTGCTTGTGGGATTATACATATCAAAGGATTGCAGAAATGGTCACCAAATTGGCCCAAAGACTGTATATTTTGTTGTCTATCTCACACTGTTCAACTTTTTTTTTTCCCCCCTTAGTTTTTGGCCTGTAAGGTTCCTCCCATCTGTCTCTGCTATGTTTCATCCTAGACTTCAGACTCTTACCATTCAGTTGAAAGTTTAGTTGTTCTCTTCCAAGTCTCCTAGCTTTCCCATTTCTAGCTGTAGAATAAAAACCAATAATTTTCAGCATATCAAGCAATGGCAGAGCACTCAAGTGGATGTCACAAACATGCTCTATGATCTAGCTAAGCATAATACAAATGTGCTCTCTTTAGTTAAACTTTTTCTGTTGTCAACATTTTCCTCATCATATTTTACGGACCTATTAATGGCATTTGGGACCATCTAATAATTTGTTGGATTTTGTGCACTTCACACTTTCTCATCATTGTGTCCTGTAGGTGAAGGATCGTCACAATGGAAACCTGCTGATTGATGAAGAAGGACATATTATACATATAGACTTTGGGTTTATGCTGTCTAATTCACCAGGAGGAGTGAATTTTGAGAGTGCTCCATTTAAGTTGACTCGTGAACTTCTAGAGGTTAGATAGAAATGCATGCAGAATTACTTCTGATTCATAATTCAAAAGTGCAATAATGTTAAAGATTTCCTTGGTTGAGATATCCAGATATATTTAACACCTGACTGGTACTGTATCTGTTCCAGGTTATGGATTCTGATGCCGAGGGAGTCCCAAGCGAGCTCTTTTACTATTTTAAAGTACTTTCTGACAAGTTTGATATTTATTACATCATTTTGTACCCTTATAAGGTTACATTCACTGTTTATTTGTTAACATTTCAATCTCAAATTGCTTGTATTTGGCTTCAGGTTTTATGCATACATGGTTTCCTAACTTGCCGCAAGCATGCAGAGAGGATCATACTTCTGGTTGAAATGATGCAGGTGGTGAACTTACTACTGAATTTGGCTTTACCATTTCTTCTATATTTAGCTAGTGATTTGTTGTTCTAGAGCAACTTTCTGATAACAATCTTTTGTAATCAAATATACCCTTGAAAGTGGAAATAGCTAGTCACTTCTTTTGTTAGCTAATAACTGTTTTGGTAGAACTTCATTTTTCTCCTAGTTGGTCTGGATTTAGCATATGCATGTCATCTCTTAGCTAATTTGGTGCAAGACCCATTTTTCGTCCAGTGCTTCACAGTGTGTATGTATGATCTTTATTCAGGATTCTGGTTACCCATGCTTTAAAGGTGGTCCACGAACGATTCAGAACCTGAGGAAAAGGTTCCATCTTAATTTAACAGAAGAAGTAAGGTTCTTTGTTGTCATTTTTGTGGTACGTGTCTAAATGAATTTCCTGATCACATTCTCATGACTCTGTTAATATGTATGACGAAGCAGCAATGTGTCTCTTTGGTGTTATCCCTGATCAGTAGCAGCTTGGATGCATGGCGAACACGGCAGTATGATTATTATCAGCGGGTTTTGAATGGAATATTATGATGGGATTATTGATCAAATATATTGATTACCTTTATTAAGTTCTCATTGAAACTGGGTTCCGTGGAGGAAGCGCCCCTCAATGAGTACAATACCCAAACCATCAGAGCTGTTGGCACACTGAGGAGGTGGTTCAACAGTTTTTTTCTGGTTGCAGAATTGGAGGATTGGGTGTTTTATCAGTTTGTTGGTCTGTTTTTGCAGAGTGAGAAAGGTTTAATTGTATCGGCAAAATTTTAATCGGGAGCATATCAGGCCAAAATGTTATTGGATTGTCTTTATTCTTTTCTCATGTAGAATGGAAATCAAGTTGCTTTGCTGGTCCATAGCTGGTCATGGACTCAAAAAGCGTTCCACTAACCCGCAACATGCATGGAGGAGTGTACAGAAGTTGATTTTGACTAAGATCTTGTACTAGCAAAAAGAAAGCATTTCACACTGGTAAGACTAATAACCAAGTCGTTGATTGTTCATCACATGCATCAAAGAAAGTTTTGTTCACAAAAACATTGAATTGAAGCTGGAGAAAAGCCCAAAAGCAAAGGAACTCTGGTATGTGCATCTTTCCCTCAATGATTCAGAAGTGGCTCTGATTAGACGCAGACCTGAAGGGTGGCTTTTGGCTTGCTGTTCTTTTCAATCCGCATTCCAGGCTTCTGAACACCGTAATACACTTGAAGGGGAAGGTTGTCTTATTTGTGTGCGCAATTGAATACGCTTAAGAAATTGGTGTCTTGTGTATTGTGTATAGTCTTATTTGGATCCGTGTTTTTTTGTGTACAAGCTTCGTTTGTTCATTCTCTACTCAGAATTATGAGTGTTACAGAGAAGTTAGCGGAGTATAAGTTTTAAATTGCACCATCTGATGATGATTGACGCGAAACCTAAGAGTGACCTCGGAGAGGTTATATGTACCATTTGTTACCAACAAATGCTCTTTGCTTTATTTCTTTCATTTCAAGAAACATTAGATGAATAATATCATGATTGTGGGAAAGATCAGTATGTTGGAAATATTTGTGGTGGATTGACTCTGTCGAAGTTCCAAATTTTGGAGACCTGCAATTGAGCGCTTAAGCTGTGTGCTTGGTTCGTTTTTGGAAGAAAAAAAAAAAAAAAGACAACATAACAGGCGAAAATTAAATTGATGGCTTTGGTCGTTTATTTTAAGATGCCTTGTATTTGTTTATTTATTTATCTATTTTTTGTAAACTTTAAAAAATAATTTTTTTGGGGGGTTTTTATCGAATAAAATGTATTTTTCATATTTTTAAACTTTGGATTCCAGTAAACGGTATTTACATTTTAAAACAAAGAATCACTGCAATGCCAAAAAATTATTAAAGAAAGGTGGTTGGTATGGGAAAGTTGATTGATTAATGGTGGAAAAACAATTTAAAATGAAGAGTTCATATTGTTGACAATGGCTTTGTATATTGATGGAGCCTGATTAGACTAGAGAATCCTACCAACATTGGTTAGCGCTTGCAAAATCCTAATTGAACTATAAAAGCTTGGGAGTTACAACATTGAGGAATAACCTATCTTTGTCGGCCATTGTCACTAAAATGGTTAGCAATTGGAATTCTTTAAGAAGTTGGAGGTTTGTCTTTTGGGTTAAGAATTCCTCTTTAAGATCAATATTCTTGGCACCTGAGCAAACGTAAAACACAATTGCTGCACGGTACTTTGGTAACATCAATTTTTAATAAATGACGATTTTCGTTAATATAAAAAATGCTAAATTAACTGCAGCTACTGAAATAGCATGAGTTGGGTAACAAAAAATTAAAAAATAATTCTTATTACTCCTTTCATGTCACCGAGGCAGTTGCAAATTTTCATTTCGTGCAGTTTATCTGGTAATTTTCTTTAAAAAAGTTACATAAGAATAAAGCATTAAAGTGGGTGGAAGGGAGTATAAATATATAAACAAAAGAAGATTAAAACGTGGGCCAAAGGTGAAAAAGGCGAAATAGGTAAGATATGATTGAAGTCAATGTTTTTGTCCATTTTAACTGGTTCAGGGGTGGTGTGTGTTCCGCACAATTAAAAGAGGGTTGAAAGTTAACAAAGCAAAATAAATAAAAAGAGTTAAAACCTACTAAACCAAATATCAATAAAAGAGGCTGAAAGTTACTAAGAGAGCCAATAAAATGATTAAAAAATAATTCCTAAATTAATTAGTCCAATTAGTAACATTACCAAACAAAAAAGAAAAAAAAAATGGTGCCTTATTACCAAATTACGCATAAATATGTATCTTTATATAGCCCTATTTATTTAATAAGTTTGAAAATTTATGTTAAAATAATGTAACCTTGTAAGTTTAAGAAGTTTTGGCTTTATAAATACTAAATAATATAGTTATAAATATAGACAAAGACAGATATGATCAGTGGTTAATTATGTAAATAATAGAAAAATAAGAGTCTAGACATTGATCAAACAAGATATGCGTGAATTTTAGAATCTTTGAAACTTGATTGTGGAGATTGAAAGAACTTGTAGACGTCTCTTTTTTAAAGTTATTGATGAATCGGTTCAAACTTAAAAATTGGAAATATCAGTTTCGTTTGATAATTTTACGCTAATATTTGTCAGTTAAGTTCAGTTCAGCTTAAGGAACAACAAGGCTTTAAAGATTCAACTAAACCAATAGAAGGGCAAATTAATAAAATGTTGTTCTTATTTTTATGCAATATATGTAGTATTTTTGGTAAATGCTTGATATAATCAGATATCTTTGACACATTCGTCGATTGATTTTCATTTTGTGACATTAGGTGAATATATTGTATTATTATCTATAATATACTTTTTTTAATTTTAAAATTATATTATACAACTCAGAAAATGTGACGCCGTCAATTCAAACTGAGCCAAATTAATTAAAATAGTTCAATTAGGATGGATTTCGTTTAAATGTATAATAGGTTTTCTTTTGGTTTACGGAAAACTCAATTGATGACTGTTACTTAATTTACAATTTGGAGTGTAAGTTGCTTCAAACTGAACAGACGACAAAATTACTTTTCTTTCATCTGATGGCCCTGTGGGACATAAGAGATGACTCCACGGATTAAATAAGGCCGAAGTGTCCTATACCTTGTCCTCAATCATCATGCAAGAAGAGATGTAGAGGATTCAATTATTGTGGTTCCATGGCTCTATATTGGGTCCTTGTTCCATTTATTAGGTCATTGAGCCCCAGGCCTTCATAAACCTTAGAAAGCTATACTGTGCATATGGTCCGTATGGAGTGCCATTTCTCCTATATACCCATACCTTGATTGCCAAAAAGTCAATAAATAAATAGATAAATACATGAATAAATAAGAATACGATTAAAAATGGGTATTTATATGTAATCCAATTAGTCTATGCAAACATTGTTTTTGCCAACATTGTTTTTAATTATTGCATATGGGCTTCTCTTGACTTAAAAGACAAAAAGCTGCTAATGATGGTACAAGTGGGAACCTCTCATAAGCAAGAAGGGGTGAAGTTGAAATGGGCTCAGTTCCCATTCGAATAAGAGAATAAACTTTAGAAAAAATAATAAAGATTGAGAAATGAGAACCGCGGTCAGAAATGATCCCATTACCGCAGGGAATTAAGGACCGAATCAAGGTCGATAGCGGATGAGCAAAACAATAGTAATGAGGAAGAATGCCAGAGAAGAGTGACATGTTATTCCACGATACTATCACGTATTTAATTAACGTTTAGTGAAATGCACTCCTAGCTGAATCCCTCATAGCTGGTGCCTCCTAAACTAATAGTCGTCACCAGAAACATTAATCTTGGGCCACTATTATTTACATAAAAAATCAAACCAAAGCAAAAATCAAACAAAAAGAAGAAAAATACAACATTGATTGCTACAGTTTTATGTTACATTAGGTGAATGACCGATACTTATGTTTAAGTATAAATACTGTAGTAATATTCAATACTTATGAATTAATGTTGTAGTTATATGTATAATGTAAGATCAGCGGCCGATTTAACATTGCTTTAGAGGACCAAAACCCCAAAAAACAAGGAAAAAAAAAGGGTAAAAAGCATGACCGCACGAGGAAAGTAATTTGATAAAGAAACAGGACTTTGTAAGAGCTAGAAATCCATCAATCAGCACAATGTATTTTAAGAAGAGCAGGACGGGAAGAGAACATCTCAAATCTTCTCTTGCTCTTTTGTTTTACCACCCGACTAATTTTTTTCCCTTGCATCATTTTATGCTTAATAATTTGTACAGAGAAGGATCAGATAAAGCTAAATTCATGGAAAAGCAGCTAGCTACCTAGTTGGGGAAATTAAGGGAAGTTACACCTCGGTGTTCACAGCAGCAGACTTGTTATTATTCATGTTCGCAGCTATTGGCTTGCCAACAGAGCCCATCTCCATATTGGAATTAGCAGCACCATTTGGCTTCATCTTCTCATCATGATCATCACCATCAAGGTCTTTGTTTCTATCGCCTTTGTTGTTGCGGTAGATCGCGTACAGAATCAGCTGGAGTGTTCCCAATAAGGACCCTAGCCCATTAGGAACCTGTCATATATATAATATTCATTTTCATCAACCCTTGCGCAATAATAATTATGTTATTAACGAGCAGTTACACGCCTGCTAACATATAGCATCATTTAGATTAATATTATTACTCAGGAGTGAAGAGTTATATAATCTCAATTAATTAAAAATTTGGATGTAAGTAGAATTAAGGCCTAAATCTCGAATTTAATCTATTTGAGTCTTCATTTTATCCATCTCTTTTGAAAGGCTCACATATCATTTTTAAGTATAAAAATATTAGTTGCACCCCCCAAAAAAAGTTTCTCAAATATTAGAAAAACCGATCATTAAAAAAAATAAAATAAAAACAAGAATGATATGATGCATGCACAATATCCAAATGTTTAAAAAAATACAAATCAAAGTGATTCAATGACCGACAAAAACATTTGATATGACAACACTAGGAAAAAAAAAAGAACTAAAAAACAAAATACCCTCTTTGAGTCTTTGATCATATTCATCAAAACTACTTGCCCATTATTCACATGCATTATTAGTCTAACTAATACAACTTTTTCAAACGTACATAGACATTAATATTACCAAATCATACAAAATAAATAAATAAATAAAAACATGCACACGCACATTAATTTTTTACAGCCATTACTAAAACCAAATATTCATTTAATAATCAGAATTACGTCAAGGATCCTACTTATGAGCGGGAATAAAAGGAGAGACAAAGCAGGTGTTTCTTTCCTAAAAAAAGTTCGTGAAACAAGTGGTAAAATGAAACAAATAAATGCAACGTGCTACCTAGTGCCAGGCATTTATGAATACCGATACAGCATTTACTGTGTTAATAACCTAAGCCACACAACACGACAAAAACCACCTTACGTACGGTAAGGGGGCGCTTGTCATGTCCTCTTCTTCGATGTTCGGCGCCCCTTCCCATACGAAATCCTTGTGCCATTTTCACTTTCATTTATTTTCTCGAAAGAAAAACTAAAAATTTTAAATTTTTTTGACAGAATTATTTTCAATTTTCAAAAGATTGATTTCCATTAAAAAATTGAAATAAAATATAAATCAGTAAACTTTTTTTTTATAAATAAAACGTCTAATCTATGCAATTTTCAATATAACCCATAACTTTTTTAGTATCACTTATTAAATAAATTCATATGAAACTTAGTAAGTACAATCGTTAAATTTTAGAATTTTTAATAATTCTCAAGTTCTTTTCTTATAACTTTCACCCCTTTTATCTTCCAGTGGTCCTCAGGCCCTTTAATTAATTTGATTCTGATAATTTTTTAGCTCCTTTTTGTTTACGTGCTATTAACTATTCCCACAAACTTACGTGCTCCTTTTTTAGCTCCTTTTTATTTACGTGTTTTTGAATCCAAAAGTAATAAAATACTCACAGCCACGAAAGGGTCTCGACCGAGAAGGCCAAAGATGAACCATGAAGTGCCACAGAGGAAAACGAACAGGGATAAGAAAAAAGGCATGAACTCAACGCTTTTTGTTTTGATCACCAATCTCTGCAAAGCCACAAAAAAAATTGCAATTAGCCTCCTGCCGCAGAAAAACACACTACATTTTATTTCTTTTTGCTTATTTATGATGTCAGATCATGTTAAGTAAAACAATGACCATACGAATATTATGATTTTACTTGCTCCTGTATTTGTTTATCCCCGTGACTCCAGGACAGATGTTACAAGGTGTAACTAACAAACAATAATGGGAAGGTCACTAAGGTCATTTTGCACTCGACAATTTGATTACGTTCGGTAAAGAGATCATGTAGACGCAAGTGTTCATTAGCTATCATACGGTCGGATTTAAATAAACCATTATCATCATCATGTAGTTTGGCCCAAGCTATGGGACGAAATTAGCTTTTCTAAATCAACCCACAGGATCACACAATACAAACACCTGAACAAGCCAAGAAGTTTTAAGCACCTTTTTTATCATCATTTCATTTGAGAGATGGTTACAATAGTTCCACCTGCCAAAGAAATTTTACAGACAGTTTGCGTTTCGATTGAAAAGGAAAAGGCAAGAAAAGTTCAGAAAATACTGAAACCAGTTTGTGGACTTGAGAAATAATTTTGAATATTTTAGTTTGACAACATGTTTTCAGAACAGGATAAGAAAATTCGTCTTGAGAGTTTTCAGTTTCGTAAGAACAAGATTCTGAATAATATTTGCACAATCACAAACGAAATGCGATAATCTGTATCAAGTCTTTAGATGCAGAAAAAAAATTCACCCACCGATCGGATCACAAGCAAAGGCAACCATTACTTACAAATCTACATAATTTTAATGCAATGATCAAGAGAATCAGCGAGTTTAATCATTTACCACGATGGAGAGCGGCGAGGCGTACATGCAGATGGAGAAGATGACGGCAGCGAAGCCGCAGAGAAGCTTCCTGGCCTGTCCGTGCAGAGCGAACAGAGATATCAAAGCTACAGAGGAGAACACGGTGAGAACAAAGGTGAGCAACGCCAGAGTCTTCAATCTCTCCTTCTTCGGTGCGAAGACGATGAAGATCAGCACGTAAACCGTCTCAATCACAGCTCCGGTGAAGTTTATTGTGCTCACCAGAATGTTGTTCGGTGACACAAACGGAAGACCGTACCTGCACAAAGTGTTAAGTTTAACAGTCGATTTCGAGTGTTGAGAGGTTTCTGGAAGACAGAGGAGAGAAATGACGGAAATAGGCATGGTGTTGGCGGGTGAAATGACGAAGGTGAGAGGGCGGGATGGGGATATTCTTTGAATGTTTATGTGAAAGCATACCATGCAGAGAGGAGGCAGTTGAGCATGGTCATGGGGTATGGAATGCCTGAGAAATTCTCTGTCGATCTCTTCTTCACGATTCTTCTAAATGTTATTCTGCGAATAAACAAATAGATAAAAACAAAGATTCAGAAAGGTCAATCGAGAACTAACGAAAACAAATTAAAGATCCATTGATCTTCATTAAAAAAGAAGAAGAAGAATCCACGTTGATAGTGAAGATCATCTAAGCTGTTAAAATGTTGACATGTTCTTCAAGAAGATACTGTTGACATGTTTGATACTTACAGAGGAGCCAGGAAGAGGAACAGAGCAGAAGCATTTCCTGTTTCCGATCAAAACAGGACATTAAGACAAGAAGAAGCTCATCAATGAAAAAACAAGAAAATCAAAAGGAATTCAAAACAAAGACTAAGAACATACCAAAAATACCAAACACGAAATGAACAGCATGTTTCATCTTCTCTCTCTTCAATCTCAGATCACTTAAAGCTCCAAAAAGAAAAAGCCTTGCTAAATCCACAGAAAAAAAATCAAAACCACAATCAAAATCAAGAAAAGAAAACTGATAAGCTATGCTGAGATCACAACTCTTATGTGATGATCAGATAGCCCGCAAGATGAAGCGATGGATTCTATGTATATATATAGAGAGAAAGTGTTCCTCAGAATGATTTCGTTCTTATCCAAAGTATGGAAATAAAGAACATCTGCTACACATTGGCGCCACCTCTCACTGTCTCACACTTGCCCTTGCTTTCTTGCTACGACGGGTTGTATCTTATTTTCTCTCTCTCTGTGTCTGCTGCTTTCATTAAATTCGGCAGCGATTCGTGGACTGAAATTCCTGGGATTCGCTTGTAATTTTCTTCTATTTTCTAGGGTTAATTTCGATCGGGGCGGTTGTAACGGAAGAGAGAGTACAACGTTATGGGAGTTACCTAACAGTGACCGCATAAACTTATGTATGTATATAGAGTGGTATAGTACTATTCTACGCTCTACATGAAGTGCTCTCTACTCTGCTCTACTCTTGTAGACATATACTATCAATAGAATACCGCGCAACGGCTGTTGCATCCTTATCCCGGGGCGGTGCGAGACATATGTAAAAAACTGTTTCAACAACTAAAAAAGAAAAATATTATATTGGCTATTATAATGTTTTTTTTTTTAAGAGAGAGTTATTTGTGATACAACATTATAATCTAACGTAAGATAAAATTAATAAATTTAAATTTAGTATAAATAAGTTATATCAAAATAGATTAAATATAATTAAATACGATTAAATATATTATTTAACTAACCTTCAAAATAATTTATTTAACATAATTATAAATATATTATAAATAAATAATTTATAATTAATATATTAATAACATAATATTTTTATTATTATTTTTTAAAAAGTTCTAAATTTAATTTATTTTAATATACTATATATTTTTTATATTTATTTTAATTTTTTATAAAAATAATTTAAAATTAATTACAAACTTTTAAAATATGTTATACATATGTATTCAATTGATAATATTTGCATAAATAACATACAAGTAATACATGATAACAAGATAATGTAAAAAAATTTTGTAACCTCAAATAACATCGACTGTATTTAACTACCTAGCAATTGTCCAAAATTTATTTACTAATAAGTAGTAAAAATCTGTATAAAATTCTGAATTTACATTTTAGAAAGTAGAGATTTGATAGGTTTGCTTATCACCTTGACTCCTTTTGTTGTTTCAAGTTTTACAATACAACATGTTATACTTAAAAAAGAAATAAGATTGATAGAAAATCAATTGTCTCTCTATCTCTATTTATAGGTTTAAAGTTTATTTTGAAATTTCTATGATGTTTAGAAGAATTAGCTTTTTTTTTTTTTTTTTTTTTGCCTTTTTCTTACAATACCCCAAAGATATTTTTGACATTTATTTAATTTTTTCAAAGATATCTCTAAAAATATCATAAATGACGATTACATCCCCTTCTAACCTTATTACCCTGCCAACTACTAAAATGCCGTTTTATCTTATAAATAACTTGCTTTCACATCTTTTTTTTTTTTAATATTTGCATTTGTAAAGTTTTATTTGACTATTAGGGCAAGCTCCAAGAAAGGGCCCAAAAGGCAACTGCCTCCATTTCTTAAATTTTGAGGCCTACACATGCATGTGTCTATCTATATATAGAAACAATGTATAATGTATTTACTTTATTAATATTAATACATTTACTTAAATATAGTTTTTTTATAATGTATAACATAATATCTCTATCTTATTTATAGTATAATTTAATATTCATATCTTTCTTATATAATATATATATTTAGCCTCTTTGAAACTATATATTTAGATGTTGATACATACATACTATAAATATTACATTTATTTAAGTATTACACATACACACACACACATATGCGTGTGTGTGTGTGTATGTGTGTGTATTAGTTGAGGCTTAGCACACCAACTTTGACAAAAGAAAATCATGCCTCATCAACACCATTAATAGATATATACATGTATCAACACAACATTTATGATAATCTAACAGTTGATAAAGGTCATGTACATTGTGAAATTATATGAATCACTTACTCAAACATGTTTGGTTTAACAAGTAGTTTTCAAAAAATAGTACAAAATTAATTTTCAAGCCTTCAATTTATATATATTCTTACTTTCAAAATATGAACCAACTGACCCTTGATTTTTATTTTTTATTTTTTTGTGCTTATTATTACATTGTGAAATTGTTCTTATTATCCAAGCGATGATGGTTTGTACTTCGTTACAAAATAGTATTAGTGGTAGCCGTGAGATCTCTTAAAACACAAAGATTGTATACATATCTTAAATTGAAGCCTCTTTTTATTTTTATTTTTTATAAAGAGACAGCAACTTCATATGTAATTAATGATTTTGGTGTTTCACTAGAGAATACTTGCAAATCAATTGATAAGCATATTTTTTGAGTGTCTAGCGTGAAGTATCCCTGTCTCCTGTGTGTGCGCTTTCTTGTTGTCAAAGAATTGATGCACATATAATTTAATATATATCTAAAGAAGTAGGGAGCCTATGCATATGCTAATTAATTTACTTAATTATTAGTAAACATATATGCTAATTAATTTACTTAATTATTAGTAAACATTAATTCAAAATGCGGAAGTGATAATAAATATTAATTCACTTAATTATTAGTAGCCTAAAATATATTATACACGAGTTTACATGCAGAAAAAAAAAATCTAGCATGTGATTGTGATAATAGTCCTATATAAAATATATTTTTCATGTTAATTAAGGTGGCTATGCATGCAAGCTTATTAAGAGGATCCACAATGGTTAGGCTATTTTAGAATTTCACGTTTCTGTTACATCATCAACTCATTAAATTTTTATTTATTAGATTATCTCTTTAATGGTTAAAGTTTATTAAATTATATTGTATGAGACCCATAATAACATCAACCTATTATTTATACTATTTTATTTATAAAATACATATTTATTATCATAACACATATTTAATTACAATAAGTGGGGTTGCGCATGGTACTACACAGCCCCACAATAAATGATTGTAGCCCCAAAAGAAAAAAAAAAAAAAAAAACTAGGGGCGTTGAGCATTTGGAAAAAACCAAATGCTCAATGCCATTGAACACTTGATGAGACATCTTTCTAGTTACGCGCTCAATGAGCTTCCGCCGCGTCCCATTGCAATGCTCTAATATTATTTCAATTCCTCAAGTAAATGTAAACAGATAAAAAGACTTCTCCAAGGGTCAATTCTCAAATTTTGTTCCAATGTTGCGAGAATTGATTGCTTACAAGCAAGTAAATCATTTTATTACTTGCTTGTAAGCAATCATTTTTTTTTTTGTTTTACTATCTTGCTAACTACTAAGTTTGCAAGTAATGATTCTTTTAGTAGACAAAATATAAAATCAAAAATTATATTGTTTAATTCTTCAGTTTTGTTGATACAATAATTTATACAAAAAATATTAATTATTTTATACAATTATAGCTATTAATTAAAAAAAATAAAAAGTATAAACCATTTTATCTAATAATTACAAACATTATAAAAACTAGCAGTGACACAGAATTTATTGTTTTTACTAAAAATAAGACTACAATATATTTTATCAAAGTAACGTTATATGCATGACCATGATGAATATCAGCACGTTTTTTAATGTTTACATCCAATTTTTCTTTTCAATTATAATAAAAAAAATATCACATTAAACTTCTATTTTACTATCAAATGGCATAATATGCCACGTTGTATATATTTATATTATTAAATAAAAATATAATATATATTTAAATGTCTCTTTCCTCATTTAATAATTATAAATATATATATTATCGTATTTTGTGGTTAAAATAAATAGGTTGGAGCAAGTAGTAGCAAGTAATGGTAGCAGTGGCCGTTGATTGATGTGAACCTCAGCAGAGAAGATCACGATGTGGTTCAGAAGATTCAGTGCAGTGCCTGAACGACAAGGGAAAAGCGGTAGGTCTCAACTTCCCCGTATTTTCTGTGGTCAAAGTACCTCCCGATGTGAGTAGGCTGTAGGCCCACAAAACTACAACCCAATCAAAAAGTATGCCCTAATCAGGGCCAGTCAAGTAGGCCCCGTCTAAACTACACCCATATCCTCTCTAGTCCCGAGAAAGAGAATATGTCCCTAACTCATTCCCCCGCACATGTGCAATCGACGACTCGTCAGTACAACTTTTCTCAAAAATGATTATTTTTCAGAAATATTTTGGAAAAGCTACCTCAAGCAAGACTAAATGTG
>JAJIYU010008079.1:0-18367 GCA_030144865.1 Tinospora cordifolia | reverse complement strand
AAATGCATGTGATCCAAGACATGCTTGTACCACTTTATAAGGTGGGGGATGCACTGGAGTGGGTTCACCGGGAAATGGAGGTAAAGCTTATAACTTTTTCTTACTTTCTTTCCTGATTGTTTCCTTTGTGTACCTTGTTTATTACCCATTAAAGCCTTCTTAATGATGCAGGATACTAACTATTACCAACTTTTTCCAAATGACATTCTGTATGTTGAATGTGTTTTCGATGAAATAAATATTTCCTTTTGATGAAGTTTTAGCTCTTTTTAAGAAGTTAGTCATTATGACAGATTGACAGGCATAATCATTATTTGTCTACATGTGATGAACTTATTTCATGTATTTCAGGTTATCAAAAATGTGATAAATCAAAGAGCTTATCAAAATTCTTTCTTTACGTTTGCTTTTAGTTGGAACTGACATATATAGATATATATATTTTTTACTGTTGGGTTTCTGCTTTATT
The DNA here is from genome assembly GCA_030144865.1 of Tinospora cordifolia. NCBI lineage: Eukaryota > Viridiplantae > Streptophyta > Magnoliopsida > Ranunculales > Menispermaceae > Tinospora > Tinospora cordifolia. The sequence goes on along the minus strand of JAJIYU010008079.1, from coordinate 17,898 downwards.
TTCATGTTATTTACTTCATAATAGGAAACAGATCAAACTTGGAAATGTACGTTAATGCTCATAAAAAAATTTTATATATGAATTATACTCAAGAGCCACGAACACAACCCATAGTCTATACAAAATTGGCAACTGCCTATTGTTGCATTATTTTTTTTAGCACAAGTCATTCTTACGATCTGCATGTGAGTTCGGGGAATGCGTGGATTCCAAGAAAAAGTTTGCAGCTTGTGATCTTGATTTGCTATTTGTCCTTATATTAGTCTGCATTCTTTTACTTGATTCTCCGATATGGTAATGTGATGAACATGAGCTAGTAATAATTAACTGTGGTAGAAGGTTCATAGTAGTCAGCCAAGATCTTCCCTGTCAATTGAACTATCTTATCCCTCCTCTAAAAATCAATGTGTCAAAATATTGTGACGCAAAAGTTTTGAGGAAGAATACAAAATAATTTGCATATGGCCCATATGATGCAAGCCCAATCAATTAGGAATTCATGGGATTCTTTTCCTTTCATTGATTAATTGTCCAGGTATACCCAATCTGGCTCTGCCCTCATAGACTGTATAAGCTTCCGCTTAAGACCATGGTGTACCCTGAGCCAGGCTTTGAGCATAACCGTAGACAAGGTGACACACATTACGCCCAGATGTATACGGATGTTGGTGTCTACTATGCCCCTGGGCCAGTTTTGAGGGGTGAGGAATTTGACGGTTCAGAAGCCGTACGTCGATTGGAGGACTGGTTAATTGAGAACCGCGGTTTCCAGCCACAGTATTCTGTATCTGAACTTAGTGAAAAGAACTTCTGGAGAATGTTTGATGCTTCGCTTTATGAACATTGTCGCAAGAAGTATGGAGCTGTGAGTACCTTCATGAGCGTTTACTACAAATCAAAGAAGGGACGGAAGACTGAAAAGGAAGTGCAAGATGCCGAACGAGCCCATCTCGAGACACCTGATGCAGAGGCTGCCTGACATTCATCTCCCTGGACTGGGTGGTACTTCCTTTGCTTTCCATCTTCCCTGTTTCTGGCATTTTTTAATTGTTGCGTTCTTTTTCTTTTTTTTTGTTAAATGGACTTTGTTTGCATTTTATGGTGCGTCCTAGGCATCTTTAAACCTACCTCTTTCTTGTGAAACCTACCTTGTTATCTCCTTCTTTGAGCTTTTCCTGTGATTTTTGCCATGCTTTCAAGCTTAAGTACTCTAGAAACATCGGCTGTATGGTAAGTTCTATGACATTATGTGCCTTCCCATGAAATTGATTATTTAACGCACTGAACCGAGGCTGAAACGTGTCAAAACCTCTTTGATCTGTTAGACAATATTAATAATAATGTTAAAAAAAAAATTATAAAAAGAATAGAAAAATCAGAGGTTTGTGCTAGCAATGTTCTAAGATAAAATTTGTTCCTTTTTCGAGTGTTTAAAGACTATGGAATCTGTCTCCTACGATGCAACTGTTCAAATCGAATTACAATACCAAAATTCGATTTCTGTCAAACTGGAATTAATCAAAAATTTATGAAATTCTCTTCTATGTAAATCAAGATACTTTTTTTCAGTAAATAAGTTATTATTTATTAAACTAGAGAGGTGTGTTTGAATTAGTACGGATTTTCAAACAGTCATCAAACTAGTTAACAATAAAAAACGACCAAAAAAATTGTCTTAAGACAGTTAATGTATTCATTTAAATAATGTTTGATTAATTTAAATAATGTATTTCAAATATATTCATGAATATGGGCCTATTGTCTCTTTCATTTTCTAACCAAAGAGACTATTATACTATTTTCTTTTATCTAAGTTATATCTTTTTAATTTTATCAATGTGAGACTATTTAACATTCTTTATTTCTGTTCAAACATATCTATTTTTTCTAACAAGATATGCTACATTGAAGAACAAGTACAACATCTCACATAACATGAATGAAGGCGGCAGCAGAATCATAAAAAGAAATATAATATTTTGTTATTTCCTGACCATTGCAAGAGCATAAGTAACAAAACTTTCGCTGATTATTATTATCTCTTTAACACTTTTTAGCTTTTAAATTAAAGCATTTATCCTATGAAAATATTTCAATATAATTAATTATTTGATCTTCTTTGGCTATTATGCAATATATCATGGCGTGATTTGGGCTTGTAATTAAATTACCAGAATTTCTTTCTTTGCACGTGCCACATGCCTCGTCAACCAATACTTTATAGACTGATGAATGGTTGGTTGGTCTTGACGACTGCACTTATCAAAAATAATAACAAAGCCTATGTTATTGCAAGTGACCCTACAGAGAACAAGCAACACCTACAAGCCTGAAGGCCACACGTGTTAGTACGTACACATGTATTATGAAAAGTCAGGTCAATGACAGACAGATAACTAGTGAAGAAACTTCTGGGGATGATATTTTTAGCTTTTGAGTATTGTCGCTGTGTTGCCAAGATAAAACTAAAATCAAAGTTGCTAAGAAATTTTTTTTTAAGAAACTGTTATTTTTTAAAAAAAAATTTCTTGTTTGAAATTTCTTTTTCATAGATATTTGGTTGGATATGAAAAGATTAATAAAAGTTAATTACAATAGTTATTTTTTAAAATAGTGTATAAAATTTTTTCTCATAAAAAAATTTTATTTCTCACTTTTTAAGTTGAAAAAATTTTATTGCTACAGTTTTTAATAATATAGATTTTTTTTATTTTGTGTATTGTGCGTTTGTTATGGTTTTGTACAAAAAAAAAAAGCTTTTTTTTTAAGAACAAATTTTAGAACTTCATAAAAATTATTTGCAATTTTCGGATATCTTAATATATATATATTAAAAATCATTTTGTCTCCCCTTGGAGTACCAAAAACAATTAAAAAAGAAAGAAAGAAAGAAAAAAAACAGTGAAGTTTTACTAATATTTACATCACATGATACAATAAAGTGCAATGCAAGTTTTCCAATAAAAATCGCAAAAAGGAAATAAAAATTGTACGCATATCTTATCATTTGATGTATTAATTAAATATATTTGGTCCTATATATGTATACATGTGTTATGTGCTACAAATATATATGAGTATATGTATAAAAAGATATAAGTAATACGTAGTTATATATAGATATACATACGTGGTATAGATAGAAAACAGAAGAAAAAAAAAGGCAAAGTCTGACTACTGCGATAGTGCCGACTAAGAATAAAAAAAATATTGAAAAAAAATCGGAGCATCATAGTAGTGCTCAATGCGAGGAAAATTGAAGGGCATGTGGGCCCAAATCAATTTAATTATTTAAATTTCATTTCAACCAGGGATTAAATTATTATTCTTGAATTTTTTAATAAATGATAAAAGATTTATTTTATTTCATGATGTCATGAATTTTTATATTACTTTGTATATAGATTAATGTGCGTAGGAAATCTCATAGATTTGAGACTAATAAAGGAAAAAGGATAGCGTAGCACGGGCCCACCGAACACTCAAAAATATATTGAAGAAAAATATACCGTCGGATGATGTGGACCCGAGGAATGAGAGGTAGAGTGTTACAGTGGCAAACATGACATATTTGCTTATAAATAGGTGTACGAGCATTTAGTTAAGCATCGCATGTTTACTCATATGATTTTTATTTATTTATAATTGTGATATAATGCCCAAAAAGGGTTTTAAGTTGTTTGTGCAGGTTTACGTATGTTGGAAATGGATATACAAGAAAAAGAATATTGAAAAAGTCGAAGTTGTTGAAATTCCACTAATTATCGTGGTAGAGGAACCCACAACCGTGATAACCATAATGCCAAAATGAAGAAAACAGTGCAAAAGGGCTATTGCAGTAACCAAAATAGAAGTCATTGTAGAGATTTACTATCATAGTAGCCTATCGTGATAACTATATGAAGATTTCAATGTGCAGAAGGACTATCGAGATAGTGCAAGTTTTGACAGATTTCGTGAAGTTTTTAGATTTTTAAGTGACTATAACAACTAAGGCCCATCGTGACGATATTGTCCCTACCTTAGCCACCACTGACTGGGTGCAGCGTTTTGTCTTTGTTGAGACTCAAACTTAAGCCTCATAAAACGCGTCGATACAATGAGACACCCCCGAATGCACATTTAGTCCAGACATCATTCTGGAGTCAGACTGATATGGAATATTACAGTAACTGATACTATAATGATACGTTATCGTGGCAGTACAATTAAGAACAAAATTTCAACTCGTATTTTGAAGGAAAATAAGTGTTCTGTAATAAATAGAAGATATAAATGAAGTTAGAGAGGTTGAAACTTTGACGACAAGAGAGGATACAGAACAGAAAATGGAGCAGATTTTGGAGAGAATTCACGACTATGTATGATTTCTTATATGTTTGATTCTATGTTTTGTGTTACAAACTCGATGTCAGGCTAGACATTTTTATTCTAGGATGTAATTTCGATTTTAAGAACCTTTAATTCTATATTTTGATTAATCTACTTCTAGTGTTTGTTTTATGTTTTGTGTTCTTAATGCTTATTGTCTGCTGGCCATAAGTAGGATGATCCTAGATTGTCAGATTAACTCGGGAGAGAGGTTTGATAATTTGATCATCATTATATAGACCTAGAAAGATCAATTGAATCAGGAGATCGTTGATTTAAATGGCGGTTGCACGTGAAACTAGATTTTTCTGTGTTAGTTTGGTCTACTGTACACTTAGGAGAGGGTAAAAGGGAATTAACTAATATGTGCTAAAATAACTAGGGAGAGGGTTTTAATGGCAAATGTTATAACATACAAAAGTAAGAAATAGATGATTGAAATTTGAATTAAAGAGGAATTAATGAGATTTATTATCGTAGATAATTTGATCCATCTTGTTTTTAACCCAGTATTAGTTCAATTCACTTGTGTTTAGTTTAATTAATTCAAAATACATTGCATAGCCTTAATAAAGTTAAAATAGATAGAAAATTGAGATTTGAGATTATTGGTGAAAAACTATTATGTGAGGATGATATTCGGTATACTAATATCTTATTACTACTATAATCCTGTACACTTGCAGTTGTTGCAAAAAGGAGTTCATTATATAGGTACAAATAATGCGTAGACATAATGGATTTGTTATTATTATTAAAAATTCATATGCCTGATTACATGATCAATGAGCTTTTGCTTAAAAAAAACCCATGCCATGTATAAGAAGAGTTAAAAAAAAAAAAAAAAGATTGAACGCGATGCTAAGAAGTATGAATGTCTTTCTTCTAATTGATTGTGAAGCATTGGTTTGATTTGTACCTATATAAATCTTCTAGCTAATTTACGTGAAGACCATTGTAAAAATTAGTGGATGCATATCTAAGTTATTTGGAATGGTTTAAGCTGATATCTCATCCAATTATTCAGAATTCGAATGTTCGAGCTACTCCCCTGTCGATCTTGCGAATACAGACTTCGTGATGATCTCAGGGTAATATGTTTATAAATTCTTGTACACATTGATAATTTTTGTTAAAAAATTTTGAGTTTTTACCTATATATTTTTTTACTATTTCATAATAGGCATGTGTTGATCAAGCTATTTGTATTAGTGATGGAGAGGTAGGTAGAAAACCCGCTAGTTGATGATGTTTACACAAGTGTCCGTAACATTATATACACTATGCAAGACATGATTGTTAGTGAGGAAGTGTAAATAATTGATCGTGGACTTGCATTTTACGATCATTGTATTTGAGACCACCATATTTGATTAACTTGCGCTTCGTCCGTACATTGTAGATGGTTTTCATTGTATGTGCATTTTTAGGAACTCTTTGCTTTAAGTCATCCAATATATCTCGAGGCAATGCATTAGTCAAGCTCATCTGAATAAGCATATGCATCTCATCCTTATTGAGTTTATGTATAAATAAGTGACCTTTCATTCATCTAACTGTTGGATGGTTATGAGTTTCACGTTCAACAACTACTTTGTAATCATTAGTATTATCTAATTTAACAACTACTTTCTAATCATTAGTATTATCTAACTTTATGCGACGTAGTACAAATGAACAACAACATTTGTTCATACCTATTTTGTTGCCTTCTCTTTATTCTCTTTAGGCAATCTATTTAGTCTTTACCTTATGTACTGTACTGTCTTTCACATGCAAATCTAATTCTTGGTTACCTTCTCTTTTGTCTGGCATCCAAACTTTTTATTATAATTATAAAACCATTTCTTCGACCAATTTCTCTTGTTCATTCAATTAATTCATCTCTATTTCGCAATATTTGGCTCGATGTTTCATCTTATAATCTCAAAAAATCTCATTAGAATCAGGTTTTACATTGTAAAGTTCAAATTCCTGCAACGCAATGTCATTTTTTGACCTTTCTTCTTAATTATACGTATCACCTACAATGTTCATATCATCCTACATAAAATAATTGAGTACTTAACAGTTAAAAAATGAGCAAAATGTATTAAAAATATACAAAAAATAAAAAATTTGTCACTTGTTGAGGTCTTGACAGATAGAATGCTTTTGTTCGTCCACGAGCTGGACGAATAGTACATTTTATGGATGAAATTTGACAACATTAAGCCTTAAAGAATATTACCCTTCATTTTTATTATCTATTTACAAAAGTTAAAATGACTATTAAGTGATAAAACTAGCAAAATTATACCTTATTGTACAATTTCTTTGCTTTTTGATACATTGTGCATCACATGTTCTGCACTATTTTTTTATTTTCTTAAAATCAGATTGAATAAATTGTCTAAAAACATTTAAACTGTAAAAAAAATGAGTGTATCGTCTACAATACTTTATTAAAATAAGAAAAAAATATTTTAGTATTGTGATTGAAGATTTTAGAGGAGAGAAGTAGGGTTTAGGATAATTTTTTGTGTGATAATGGTAGGAGTAAAACGTTATAAGTAGTTTGGTCATTTTAATATATTTTTTTAGTGTGCGTGGAAAGAGTTGAAAGAGTGGATGAGTCCAACAACAACTAATTAAAAAAAGATGAAATTGCAAAAAGCATCAATTTTTTTAAAAAAATATTTTCCTAAATATTTGTCAAATTTTAAAATATTTATTATTTATCATATTTTAACAAATATTCCCAAATATATCGATTTTCTTTGTTCCCCTCTCTATTTCCTTTTATTCCTCCTCTTCTTTCATATTTTTAGAGTCTCAACATCTAAAAAAGAAGAAAACACAACAAAAGAAGAAGATCTAGGCAATAGTGATGCAGAGATTGCAAAATCTACAACCAATTGTAAAATCATGAAATCCTCTTCTTCCACATGACACACGAGACACAACGAACTACAATGATAACGACGATGATGCCAAAGAAGAAGAAGGTCTCAATGCACTCTCTTGAATAGGTTCCGATGCAAGTAGTGGAAGAGAAGTAAATGTTTCCGAATAAATCGATACAAATCTTGAAGAAGGAAAGTTGTGACCATTTCCATGATGTAAGGAGTTGCTATAAAACAATCTGAGCCTACTATGACGATATTGTCCCCACCTTAGCCACCACTGACTGGGTGCAGGGGTTTTATCATTGGCGAGACTCGAACATGAGCCTCCCAAAATACGTCTATACAGTGAGACACCCCCGAATGCACATTTAGCCCAGGCATCACTCTAGAATTGGACCGATGTGGGATATTACAATTCACCCCCTTGGGAGCAATCCTGTCATCAAGACTCACACCTTCGTCATACATAGTGCGGCACTGATATTATTTGTAACAACCTGGGCCACTGTAACGATATTGCCCCCACCTTAGCCACCACTGATCTGGTGCAAGGTTTTGTCATTGACATGACTCGAACTTGAGCCTCCCAAAACCCGTTGGCATAATAAGACACCATCGAATGCACGTTTAGACCAGGCATCACTCTGGAGTCGGACCAATATGGGGTATTACATACTATAACTCTCTAGTTAGTCCCAACTACTCTTATTATTATTATTATTATTATTATTATTTTTTTCTTTAGATTGTCATGAAACTTATTTTGCTTTTGACAATGTCTCTCCTCGTTCACTTTATTTGCTTGCACAAAAAAGTTATTTTTTAAAAAATATTTCTTTTTAGGTAGTATTGCAAAAAAATATTTCTTTTCTCAAGTTAAACCTTTCCAATCCAAATTTAAGATCAACAACCAATAGGCTCTAAATCAACACCTCTGCAGTTTTGTCCTCCTTTACCCATTTTAACTTGCAAAAATTAAAAACTAAAAAAATATTTATAAAAATAACTAAGTATTCATAAAATATATGTAATACCCCAATAATTTTGTACGATATATAAATATTATACAACAAATATTTATATAATATATATATTGTTGTTTACTAACTATAATATTTTTTGTATTAAGTTTTTATTAATTATATATTTTGTTATATATGATATTTTTATAATATTATTAGAGGAAATCACATAAAATTTCAACTTTTCTAACTTAATAATGCTAAAATATTCAACTTTTCAAATACATTACAGGTATTCGTATATTGTTACATAAAAAAAATAATACCAGACTATATATATAAGTTGTTGAAAATACTCCACTATGTGCGCTTCAATTTATTCAAACTTTATTCAATATTCGAACTAATTTCTGAAAATTTGTTTATGAGAAGCCGAACGAAGGGACAATTGTTGGCAATCCCGCAAGTGTACAAGATTGTAATAGTATCACTGGAAAAGATTGAGTATCGCTGTTAGGGAACAAATATTTGCTAACAATCTTAAAGCCTAATTTACTATTAATTCTCACTTTATTAAAGCCTCATAATTGATTACTTTGAAAACGTTAAGTAAAATTGAAAGCAATAAAAACATAAACTGAAATTTTGATTAGAAAATTGTTTTGATGGAAATGCCCATGATAGTAAACTCTATTGTTATCACCTTTAATTCTTATTCCATTTAATCAAATCTCTAGTTATGTAGGTTCTAACATTTGTTATTAAAGCCCTCTTCCAAAACACTTCAACACCTATTAGTTTTATCCCCTAATACCCTCTCCCGAGGCGTACAGTTAACAAACTAATACATTGAACATAGAAATCATGTGCAACTTCTTAAACAATTGACAACCTCCTGGTTAATCAATTAATCTAAGTCTCAACTCTGATTTTCCAACCAACAAACCTCTCTCCCGAGTTAGTTTATCAGTTTGAGATCATATTATTCATGACCAGTAAATAATAAGCATTAAATTCTCAAAGTTAAGACAAAACATCAAAATCAATTAATTGGAATGATAAATCTCAGGATCCTACCATAGAAATTTACATCCTAGACTCAGAATTAACATAGCATGACATATTATCGAGTTCAACCATCAAAGAATAGAAATCACAAAAGAACATACTCAATGTTTGATCCTTGATCTTCAATTCTTTTCCGTTTTCTCTCTTGTTCTTCTTTGTGGCTGTCAAAACTAATAATGAATTTCGTACTTTAAAACCTAACTTAAAGTCCTATATATAGTTGTCCACTAAAAACCCTAAAAATTGTTCTAAAAAAATAGAGACTAATTAATTAAATCGATCGACTGCGGTCTCCAGTACAATGCAAAAATAAATTATATACGTCTATTTCGAGCGACCGCAGTCTGAGATCTTCAATCACAAAACGACCGTGGTCTCCAGCAAAATTTTTTTTCTTTCTTGTTCCTCGCTGTGCTCGTTCCATCTACCTCGGTTGACAGTTGCTTGACCGTGGTTATCAGGTACTTTTCCATATTTTCAGCCATATTTGACTCCTCTCGTGCTGCTATTGCTAATTTGGTTCATTCAAAACCTGCACAAACATTTAAAACATTTCCAGGCATCAAATCCACATATAAAAGGTAGAAATATCATTAAACTATGCTAATATGCAACTAATAATATAATTATGCTCTAAATGCACAAATAACTAAATATAATCAAATATACTTACTTTCCTATCAAACTCACGTAATATATATATATATATATATGTATGTATAAAATACCTTATAATATAATTAGTATGCTATGTGTTAGTTGCATAGTAGGTTAATGTTAGTAAAGGTGATTTACTGCACTTTATAAGAAAAGGAAAATTGGACAAAGTTATGCATAATTATTAGCATGAGCATTTAGATTAGAGAATTGCATATATTATTGCATTGTAAGCCTTGTTTAAGTGATTTAAAGCTTTTCTATGAGGAAATGATGTATGGGGAAGGATTATAGTGTGTTGCAAGTTCAGGGTGAAGCCCAAGGAGAATTGCATCATATAAAGGCAAAGAGAAGAGGAAATCATGAGGAAAGCATCAACTGACTGCAGTCGAAAAACTAACGATCAAGGTAGCCGAAGGAAGATAGAATGAAAGCATAACTCATTGGTTACCGCGTTCGGTCATTTAGTGACCGCGGTAACCAGAACATGGATTGTAGCAAATACAATAAACCGCAGTGCACAGAACAAGGGAAATCCGAGTTTTTATTGAAGGACGATACGGACTGCGATCACACGATTAATTATTGGGTTTCTCGTATTGTTAGGATTTTTTTTTTAGTGCAGGCCTATAAATAGGAGAGAGGATTAGAGCCCAAACATGCCTAATTTGGAAAAACTCGATTGTGACGGCTGAGCAAGGCAAAAACAAGGGTTTCAAGAAAGGATTGAATATTTTTATTAAGTTTTGAGTATGATTAACTTTGTTTATTATTGTTTAATATTTTTCATTACTTTAATGTCAAGCTAGTTAGTTTTCATTGTCTAGGATGTGAATGCCCAATGTTTGAATTGTGATTTTTTGTTGAAGTTATTAATTTAAAAACACTATTTTATATTATGCATGCTTAATGCTTGATGTTTACTGGCCATAGACATGATGAGCTCAAGGCATTAGACTAACTCGAAAGAGAGGTTTGATGGTGGGTTGTCGCAATATAGACTTAGAATAGGTGATTGACTAGAGGGTTGTTAGCTTTATGAGGGGTTGCACAAGAGTTCTGATTACATAATATTAGGTTGTTGATTAAGCACCTCGGGAGAGGGCATTATAAGACAACACTAATAAATATTGAAGCGCCTCAGGAGAGGGTTTCAATTACAAGTGCTAGAACTCATAGTATAGATATTTCATGATCTAAAATGAGAATCACAGGTCATACAACCTCATTTACCATCCTTGACAACCCTTTTATATAGTTTTTAAAAACAGAGTTTAATTACTTTCGAAAAGTTAGATTCTTGTTCATAAATTGTTACATTCACTTTAATTAGAGTCTTGATAAAATGAAAACCAATATTAAATTGAAATTTAAGGTATTCTAATAAATCCATTCTCCTTGAGGACAATATCTGGTTTCACCGATTAATACTAGTGCAAACCTATATACTTGCTAGATAAGCAACACTATGCAACTAACAACGATACAAAGCAGATAGAGGCAGATCTCTGGCGAATAGCTAACATGAACAGTAGCAGTAGCGTAGAACCGTGGTTGCTACAAATACCAGAGAAAGAACACGAATGATGATCTGCCGCGAGCAGCGAGCGTCCGACGAGAAATTTGGATGAAGAAGGGGCTATTGCTACAAACAACAGAGAAAGAAGGAAGAAACACTGCATTTTTCAACGAGAAATCTGGGTTCTTTACGCGAGTAATCTTTGCTCACCAACGACAATCTTCACGGATCTAGTTCACAACTTCTTCTTCTTTGATCAGGAACTCAACAATAGCCCCTGCGAAACAAATCAAGTAGTTATTAGATTGGCTTGATATGTTGCTAAATTTGTCTGCCCTGTTCGATGTGCACTAAAATCGCTAATGCTGCTCATCGTCTTCACCAAACTATTTCACCATCGGAGTGGTTTTGTGTTGTACTATTGCCGAAATCCATGGATGCTACTTGTCGTTGCCGTTGCTATTCTACTTCCTGTCACGCTTTGTAGTCGTGGTGGTGACAGCAGCAGTGGTGAGCAGAACGCTCTGCTCCATTGTTCTGGTGCTTCGATCTGGATCATTTGCGGTCATGGTGACAATAGCATTGTTGATCAGTAGAGGTTCACCGATCGTTTGGGAGTTGTTGATGTTGTTGTTCAGCATTGCTATTACGTTGCTGCGCTATTCATGTTGTTCTATGTATCTGCTCCTGTTTAGTTGTCGCTGCTCATGCGGTTTTGCTTTGTGCTATTTTACAATATCCTTGCCGAACTTCCAGGGCGCTATTGGTCTATTGTTGCTCAACGAAGAATAAGATAAACAGTGAAGAAGAAGACGTGCGAGAAGGTTGCAATGGTGCTCAGAGCATGATTAATGGCTCCAAAGCTTGCTTGTCAAGCTTTCGAGGCTGCAGAGGATCGTTCTCAGTTAAGCCCGTTTCTGTTGCAATTGTAGCCCCTTCTTTTGTTTGCTTCTGTTCATCTGTTGCTGCTCAACAAAGAAGGAGATGAACAATACAGACAGTAGAAACCAAGAAGAACAACGAAAAACAAACGATCTAGTATTTGTTACTCGTCGGAGTTTGTCCGAGTCCTAGGACAAGATCGGATAAGAAGACTATAAACCAATGTTATACCAACTTTTGGTATAATAATAATAGTTAATTAATAATCCAAATGTTATACCAATGTTATATCAGTCTTATACCAATGTTATACAAGTTTGGTATAATAATAATAGTTAATTAATGATTTAAATGTTATATGTGACACCCCACCGGGCCCGGGCTACACCCACGTCAGCCCACGTCATGGGCGTGTCACTCACAGTATTGTTCCCTTCCCCACTGGGGTTTTCTTTCACCTCCGCAGATATTCGAACCCAAGACCTGGGGTTAAGTACTTAGATTTAGCAAATTATGCTAACCATTGAGCTAACTGTAATATCTACATCGGCTGGACCTTAGAGTTGAAATGGGCTAAATGTGTATTCGATGGTGTCTCATTGTGTCGACTCATTTTGAGATGCTCAGGTTCAAGTCTCGCCAAGAACAAAACCTTGCACCTAGTTAGTGGTGGCTATGGTGGGGACAATATCGTTACGATGGGCCTGGGTTGTTGCAAATGGTATCAGAGCCGGCTTTGTGTGTAACAGGTGTGAGTTTCGAGGACGAGACTGCTTCAAAGGGAGGTGGATTGTAATATCCCACATCGGCTGGACCTTAGAGTTGACACTGGGCTAAATGTGCATTCGGGGGTGTTTTATTATGTCAGATGCATTTTAGGAGGCTTAGGTTCAAGTCTTGCTAAGGACAAAACCCTGCACCCAGTCAGTGGTGGCTAAGGTTGAGACAATATCGTCACGATGGGCCTGGGTTCTTACATTATACTAGTGTTATATGTTAAATATTAAATATTATACCAATGTTATATCAATCTTATACCAGTGTTATACGAGTTTGGTATAATAATAATAATAGTTAATTAATGATTTAAATGTTAAATGTGGTTTTCTCTAATGAGAAGAAAACTTTAAACTAGTGTTATGCCAATTGTATACCAACTTTTTGATACAATAATAATAGTTAATTAATGATTTAAATGTTATACCAGTGTTATATTAGTTTTATACTAGTGTTATATGAGTTTTATGCCAGTGTTATATGTTAAATGTTAAATGTTATACCAATATTATATTAGTGTTTGTTGATGACCACGCAAGTGTACGAGATCGCAATAGTAATAACCGGTGAGACCGAATATCGTCCTTAGGGAACGTATAATAATCAACTATCTAAAAGCCTAATTTACTATCAATTTAAACTTTATTAAAGTTACAAATTCGATTGATTAAGAATTAGAATTAAACTCCTGAAAATAGTCAAATATAAAACTGAAAAACAAATTATTGAAAACTCTTTAGATTAAATTATCTAGGATAGTAAACTTTCTTATGATCACATTCAATTCCTATTTTAATTAATCAAATTCCTTTGTTCTGTAGGTTCTAGCACTAGTCATCAAAGTATTTTCCCGAAGTACCTTAACACCTATTAGTCTAATCACTAATACCCTCTCCCGAGGCGTACATTAAATAGTCTAATGCAGTAAACACAATTATAACGTGCAAGCTCCTAAGCAATCAACAACCTCCCGGTCAATTGATTGATCTAAGTCTATAATTTGATTTTCAGAGTATTAATCCTCTCTCCCGAGTTAGATTAACATTCTATAATCATTCTTTTTATGGCCTATAAAAAGAAAGTATTAAGAATCCAAATTAAAAAACAAAACCTTAGAAATAGATTAATCAAAATAAGAATATCAGGATTCTACAATCCAGATTTATATCCTAAACTTAAAATAATCCTAGCCTGACATGATTAAGAGTTCACACATCAAAGAATTTATATCATAAATAAACATACTCAAATCTTGGACCTTGATCTTCAATTATTCTCCGTCTTCTCTCTGTTCTCCTTTGTCAGCCGTTTTTCTCTAGAAATTTTTCGTTCTCCAAAACAGATAATCCTCTAAAACCCTACTACAATGGCCTATTTATAGTATTTCACTAAAGAAAACCCTAAAATAATAAAACACGTCTACCGACTGCGGTCCATAAGTGATTGACCGCGGTCCACAGTACGATAAAAAAAATCGAAGATGTGAAATCTCTTGAGCGACCGCGGTCCATAAATGATCGACCACGATCCATAGCGAGATGTTATTTTCTTCTTGTTCCTTGTTCCGTCTACCGCGGTTTGTGCCTGATCTTCAGTTAATACACACTGGTGACCGCGGTCATTAGATTACCGACTACGGTAACCAGTGAGCTCTTTTGCACGTTTTTTCATCCTTCAGCTACCGTGATCTTTGGTTATTGGACCACGATCTTTTGGTACTTCTTCATGATTCCTTCTTCTTTTTATCTTCATATGACGTATTCTTCCCTCATGCTTCAACCTATACCTTGCAATACACTCAATTCCTTTCTCGGACATTATATTCATATAAAAATGCTAGAAATAACATTAAATCATGCTAATATGCAACTAATCATGCAGTAATACTCTAAATGCATATTTAACTAAATATACGCAAATACACTAACTTTTCTATTACACTAATATAGATTATACATAAAATACCTATAGTATAGTTAGTCTGTTATGCAACTAACAATGTTAAACTAATGTTATATGTTAAATGTTTAATGTTATACCAATTTTTATAAGTTGAATGTTATAAAAGTGTTATACTAATTTTATACTATTATTTATAAACTAAATATTATATAAATGTTATACCCACTATATACTAATATTATACTAATTTGGTTTTAAAACAGTTTAAAAACGTTTCGAATAGACATCGCATTGTATTTATATATTATTCCATTGTTATACCAATATTATACCAACAGACAGTTATACGGACATTATTTACGCATTAAACGAATTATTATTCTTAACTTATATTAACAGGATGCCAAAATATCAGTTTATGAATAGATATAATGTTGCATTTACATATTATTTTATACTAATAAAATAGTTGTACATGAGTTTTATACTCTGTATACACACTATATATCATGCCTTTTTATTGTAAATTACCATTTTGCCATCCCATCATGTGTTACATATATTATGCACAAATTCTAGTTGTGCCCATGTTTTCTTAATTTTAATTACTTACTTTGCCACCGTATTTTTTTTCAAAAGGTCCATATTATTATTTTCATAAAAATTTGTTTTAAAACCATTTTTTAGTATTTTTATTATTAATTTTCTCACTTTTGTATAACAATGAAAGATATGATATTTATGTAATTGCTCTTATTTTTTTTTGTATAAAAATATGCTTTTCTCGTATTGTTATTGTATATAAATTGATTTTCAAAAAAAGAGAAAAGGGTGGGGCTAAAATGTCAAATTTTTGATCCAAACCAAGGCCCAACATCACCAACACAAGCCAGAGACGAATACCAGTATTGCACGGCCTGGTCCACGCCGTGCACTAAAACGCTGCTCGCGTCCACAAGCGCTTTTGTTCCTACGAAGTCGAAAGCAATCTCGCGATCTGTCACATGGTGCTCTCGCTACGAAGTCAGAGAGAAACAAAGTGGCCAAAGGTCTGCTGCAATATCGTTTTCACACTCTTCTCCATTAAGCTCTTCAAGGTAATTCTATAGACCTCCGCCTTGTTCTTCTTTCTCTATTTTCTCTAGGGTTACGTTCGATACAGCGTTTTATTCGAAATGTGTGTTGAAGCAATCGTCTTATCTTTATTGTGATTTTTACGTTTCGTGTCAAATGATTAGTTCTAGGGCTTATATGTGGGTCTCTGTGTTTCAAGCTGGTGTGGATTAGTTGTATATCGATTTTCTGGACAAGGGTAGAGACGGTTATGATTGGCTTGTTCATCACGCATTGGTGATTGAGGTATTTGGAAGAAGTTTCATTATTTGAAGAAGTATCAGAGATTTTTGAGGAGGAAACGCGATGTTTTATGAAGCAGCATATATGAAGCTAGATTGACCATTGAATATTTTTTTTTTAATTTTTTGGGTATGTTGAATGTTTAATATCATCTCATGCCTATTATCAAATTCCTTAACATTTTAGGCAGAAGAAGAACTGCTGAATGTTACAATCAAGTAAGGGAACTTATATAGCTTTTTATCTACAAGTCATGTAAAACAGCTATGTAACGGTTCACCATCCACTTGAACATTGTTGTCAAGAAAGGCTTTCGACTCTACCTTGAAGAAGCTGAAGCCTCCTCCCTGCTTTGGATTGAGTGCTCTTGTTTGAGAAATGTGTTACACTTTGTTTTAGTGACATTGAGAAAAGAAATGATCAATGATTTAAAATTCACGCATTTGGAATTTACTAATTTCAGAGATTTAATGTTCCAAATGTTTTGACACATAGGGCTACTTGGTATGTATGATAGGCTACTGAGGATAAGATTATTTTTATGAAATTAAATTGGATTAGATAGGCTAGGTTAAGACATGCTTAAATATAAAATGCTCCTATATTTAGTGGAACCATTTATAATAGTAAATCAACATTTGAAAAACACTGTAAAATGTCCGAAAATTACCATGCAAGTATAAACTATTAAAAAATAACAAAAATAAATTCAGTCACATAAAAAACCATATCCTATTACACTGGAATAAAAAAAATTCTTTTATTCCATCGCAATTATATATATTTTTATTGCATCTTGGATGCAACAAAATATTACATTGCGACCCAAAGAAGTTTTATCCTATCCAATTTCACATACCAAGTGAACCCATAGAATGCAACCCAAAATTTGCTTCAAACGATACATAACAAAATTTTAGTTTGAGCTTCCAAGGAACCATGGACGAATATATAATTGTGGAAAATTAGAAGGCTAAAACAAAGCAACTCATAAGAGGGCAAGGAGGGATAAGAAATTTGGGGATTTGATGCACGAGGCAAAGATGGGAAACATGTACCTCAGAGAAGCTTGTAAAAATTTGTAATAAAACTATAAAGTCAATAGACTAGGTAGATCCAACAAAGTCATGTGTTAGTTTCATGTAGTTGAAAAAAAGCTATTAGTTGCGTTGTTGGCTTGAGTTTGAGTAAATACTGTTTCTAAGAGGATTCTCTTTATATAACTATATATTTTTCCTTTGAGTTAAACACATGTCGGAGACAATTTTGTGATGCTATGATAATTATTGGTGATTTTCATAAAAATGCTTTTCTTGACTATCGGCTAAACTATAGTTATGACAACATTATTGTCGTAATATTTGCAATATTCATTTAGTGATTGAAGACTTTTTGGGCATATTCACGATTGATTTATAATCTTCACTCTTGAGAGTAAAATAATGAATTGAATTGAAATGATCCACATGTCACAATTTGAATTGTGCTTCCTCTTAAATCATATGTATTGGTGTTG
>JAJIYU010008078.1:0-18400 GCA_030144865.1 Tinospora cordifolia | reverse complement strand
ATGCTATTTATATATTTTAAGAATTTTAATATAGTTTTTATCATTTATATTAGTGATTTAATGCTCGAAGAAGGATTAGTATTTGTTTGTGTAGGTTTATAATAATTGGGAACAAATGTATACAAGAAGGAAGAATAAATATGGAGTAATTGATCACAAGTAGCTAATGGTCAAGCCCACCTTGGTT
The DNA here is from genome assembly GCA_030144865.1 of Tinospora cordifolia. Taxonomy (NCBI): domain Eukaryota; kingdom Viridiplantae; phylum Streptophyta; class Magnoliopsida; order Ranunculales; family Menispermaceae; genus Tinospora; species Tinospora cordifolia. The sequence goes on along the minus strand of JAJIYU010008078.1, from coordinate 18,213 downwards.
CAACCTAAAACAACGCCCGTGCACATGAAGAAAATGGTGAGATTTGTCAATGATAAAAAGGTGTAATTTTATTTCCTAAGTAAGGGGCACGATTGGAATGGCATGGAAAAAATAGAAAATAAAGCAATTACAATACAAATTTGTGTCTAATTAGAATTCTAAAAGGTTGAAAATCTATAAATAGGCTCTCTTAGTAGTCTTTTAGGGTTCATTCATGATTCCAAATTTGAAGTAGTTATTGAAGACCAGAGAGAAGAAAATTGAAGAATAAAATTTAAGAAGATATCAAAATTGAAGCACAAGATCAAAACCTAGTCTAGTATGATCTTTATTTTATTTAATTCTTTATTTGATACTTTCTTAGATATGTCTGCCTAAATATTTTTATTTTTAGGATGTAATTTAGATTATAGGAACTTTTTTATTTTTATTTTGATTAATCTATTTTGAGGTATTGTTTTATTTTGTGTTCTTAATGTTTTTTTATTGATTGGCCACCTATAAATTGATTTTAAATTATTGAATTAACTCGGGAGGGAGGTTCAATAATTAGATAATGAGAATATAGACCTATTTGAATTAATTGACCTGAAGGTTGTTAATTTTATAGGAGGTTACACGTGATTAATATTTTTAACGCATTAGTCTATTGATGGTACGCCTTGAGAGTAGGTATTAGGCAATTTAATTCATAGGATTAAGGCGCCTCGGGAGAGGGTTTTAATTATTTATGCTATAACCTACAAGAACAAAATATAGATCAATTGAAATAAATATTAAAAGTGAATATCCTAGAATTTTAATTCATATATTTATCAATTTAATATTCACTTGCTTTCAATTTGATTTTAAATTTAATTTAAGTTTAATTTAAGTTTTTAATATTTAATTTGATTTTAAGCCTTAATAAAATTGAGATTGAAATTACATTGGTATTTAAGATATTAACCACAAACCATTCCCAGAGGACGATAATTTGATATTTACCAAGTATATTACTATTACAATCTTGTATACTTGCAGTGATCCCAACATTTATACAGCATACTACACATTCGCGCTTGGTTTGGGATGTTTGGGTGCCAATTTCGTGTAATCTTGGGCATCTTTTGTTCATCTCTTAGAGACTTAACATTCTATAGGAGATTGGGTCAAAGATATTCTTTGTTTCATGGTTAAAATTTCACTTTTTTCTCTCTTGAATTATATATGATGGCAATTTTGTTTTCATGCAAACTACTCTAGTTTGTGTGTTCCATCCTCCCTCCTTGAGTCATCAATTTTCACCATTTTTGAAGAATTTCAAAGGTGGTTTAAAGCATATTCTAATGGGTAAGGCCCAAGGTCTAATGTGGTCAAGATCATATTTGAATAAGAGCTCAAATGTGGCTGGTTTCATAGACTAAACTGTCATATTTTGGATGAACAACCACCCATCTTTGTAAGGTCAGGTCTCAATGTATCCTTCAAGAATTTGGGTCATTCTTGAGGCATCATACTCGTGGCAATGGCCATTTTCTCTTGGTGTTTAAGGTCCCATATCATTTGGTTTAGGTTTCTTATTGTTTTTATCCAAATTAGGTGAGAAACACATTTGAAAGTTAAGAGAAAGTGTATGATTAGTGTGTATAATCATTTGTATAAAGGAATAGAACTAAAATAATGGGTAAGTATACTTACAAAGGGCCCTAAAATGCTAGTTTCAAAGTCCCCAAACACTACTCACAAATTTTTCACTCACACACATTTTCTTGAGAATTTTTGTCAAAGTAAGCTCAATTAACCTTCATCGAATTTATAGACAAAGGGGGTGTATTTAGGCTTGATGGGGTTGGTGGAGAGGGTCATGGTAGCTCTCTATAGGTGCATGGTGGAGCTTAAACACTCATGGAGGAGACGATAAGAATTCATTTAATGCAAACATGTATTGCAGCATGTAGCAAGCCTTTGCTTTGGAAACCTATCTCAATTCTTATGGTTGGACCTTGAGACTCCCCAAGTTTAGTACTTATTGTATTTACTATATTATTTACCCTAGTTACACTTCCAATTTGTTGCATCATCTACTTTATGTTTTGGATTTACTTATGATGTATGTTATTAATTTATTATCCAAATAATGTGTTGTTACATCTTTTATTCACTTAAAAGTGTGCACATAAAGTAAACAACATTGTCCTCAAGATTCAAGGTCAAAAATTGATTTTCCTTTGTTGTTCAAGGATTTATTAATGGAAACAGATGTGATACTACTACCTGACTCTAGCACTTGGTTGTCTTAACTCAAGTCACCATTTTTCATCATTCTTATGGCATTTTAATTGGATCCCATAAAAATATAGAGAACAAAAATTTGTATCCATCGACACTAAATTCATGAATTTTGGATATCAATTGAAATTTCGGTGAGCAATTGGCCAATTGAGTTATTTATTAGAATTTAAAAAAAATAGTAAAAATATAATTGAAAAGCCTATTTTTTATATGTTTTGCTATAGAAATATTTTATATGACCAGAAAAATAATCTTAAAGATTATTAAGCATATTCGGGTTTATGCGAACTAAGATGTGGGATCAAATGCATATATTGGATTAAATATGAGTTGTAAATACGTTGAAAATGATTTATAAAATAAATTTAAATGAGTTAAATTTGATTTGATGCATAAAAAATAATTTTTTGTGATAGTATTATATTGGTGTTGTAGAGATAAATTGTTATTGATTATTAGTGTGACAACCCATGTTTTGATGTACGAAAATTTTCGGGTTCGATATATGTATTTTCAAAAATTTTAAATGAAATACATGAATTATCCTCAATTTTTTTTAATTTTGAATTATTTGTTGGAAAAAATTGAAATAAGGGGAAAAAATTGTGATTTTGAAGGAAAAATACATGGGACTATAAGAAAAATGTAATTTCTTGAGAAAAATAATTTTTTGAGATTAATTATTGAATTTTAGAATAATTATGAAATTTTTTATGTAATTAAGGGAATTATTGGAGAAAATTGAGATTTTTGACGAATTATTTAATTTTTAGGAGGAAATAATGGAATAAATGAGAAAATGATGTATAATTGGAGATTTTGGATGAGAGAGGGGGAAATAATAATTTTTAATGATTTTAGAAAAAAAATGCAATTTTCGGATATATATACATATATATATATGTATGTGGGTGTAAGAAAAAAAAATTTGGAGGTGCTGGGCTTGGACTGCCAGGCCCGTCGTTTGGGCGGGCCACAGATGCACGGGCCACTCGGCCTGTACTGGCGGGGCTGGCGCTGGGCCGAGCCGGCCCAGCACCCTGGTTTTCTTCTTCTCCCCTGGTTTTTCCCCTTCTCTTGATGAAAACACAACTGCCACCAACTGTTTTTGGCCCCCGGAATTCCAAACTTCGACAGCTCCGCCGGGCAAGATTTAAGTGGTGGACACATGTGCACCATGTAGGCAACCAACAAGCCACATGGGAGACCACATGGCGAGCTCATTGCCGAACATGAAGAGCTCAAACATGCAATGAAACCCATTTTCGGATTTTTCATGTTTGAACACCCAACTTGCACAACTTCGTTCTCCTTCATCCCACCACCATTTTGGACGTTCTTGTACTTGTTGGAAAGCCCTCAGACTCCTCTTCAAGCTCCTACAAGCCTCGGCTACCATTGCACGACTGGTAGAGACGAAAACAGCTGAGAAAACACGCTGTTCAACACTTGGAAATCCAGAAAAAATGAAGCTACATGTTGATCTGAACTTCGTGGAGCCAGTTCACCACCCATCCGAGGTCTGTTTTGGACGTATGATAGGTTGTTCAAAAGGTTGAAACGTCTTATTTAACTTTCCTTTTTTATGAAATAACAAATAAAAACTGTAGAAGTATGTCAAAAATAGGGCCAAAGTCGACTGCTCACCAATTGTGACAGCAGTTTTTTAGAAAAGTAGTGTTGGAGGCAACTTTGGACCACCAGTTGAAATGGATAAGAGCATCAGATCAAGCCAAATTTTGGAGTGATTAAAGCTCACTTTGAGGACTAAAAAAAGGTATAAGTTTCGAACCATAACCCTTTGTGAATATGTTTTACCATGCTTGCCAATGTGCCTTATTAGTTAGGATTCTAGGACTTAGAATATTTTATGGAAAAATCCCTTAAGTTTGCTATGATGTAACTTGAAATTAAGGGTGATTAGGGTTATACTTACTTGCTGTTTTAGATGATACTTAATAGACTAGTGTTTAGGGATCTGAAACCTTTCAAAATCAGTAAAATAGACTCTCGGATCAGTGTTGTAGAGAGGGGAAATTAGGCACTTAAAACAACTTAGAAAACTTGAAAATTAAAAATCAGTTTCAGGACAGAGAAGTATCAGATCATTTGACTAACCAAACGTAGGTATTTAGAGTTGAAATTTAGTGGGGAGGTCACTGAACATGTCAAGATTGAGTGTGCCAAATTTCACCCCTATCTGAATTAATTTAGTGGGTCAATTGAATACATAATTGATTGCTGGAAACATGCAGTCCGAGAATTCAACTTTCCTGATATCCCTATTAAAAATCATAGAAACCAATGTCCAAAAATTGTGAAATAAAATTCTAGTAACTTTTTGGAAAGAATAGATCAAAGTTGAGAATTTTTACATAAATCCAACGGTTAGATTGATCACCAGAAATTTAGAAAATTTACTGCAAGGAAGTGTGAACCCAGAAGTTCCTGTGATTCAACTGAAAATTTTGAGATTAAGTTAGAAGGGCAAACTTCTGCGGATTGAGCTGAAACTTGGTGGAGAGATTTCTAAGTATGTCTAGTTTATTCTTACTGAATGTCAGAGCAATCTGATATGGATAAGTGGGTCAAATTAGGCAAACAGTCACTACCCATCATACAGAATCTGAGAACACATAGTCCCTGAAATCTTAGCTAAAAACACTATCAAATGGAGTCCTAAAATCATGATTTAAAATTTTGGGAGAGGATTAAGGAGTGTAGAACAGATCTAGAAAATTTGATACAAAACCAATGTACATAGTGCCCGCAGAAAAATTGAAAAAATTGTTGTGCAGTTAGGGCCTTAAGCTAAAAATGTCATTAAGTGTTGGGACTTGGGATTTTGAACCAATTTTGACCCAATTGGCCCATTTTGATCCGATTTGGGCACAAATTGACCACCAGTGACTAGGATGACCACATTGACTAGAGTTGACTAGAGTTGGCCAAGTTTGACAAATTGACCGAAATGGTTCGAGTCGATCAAAATTGAGTAGGGACAATGAGATTAGATATTGGGCCACTGGATGGATAGAACTGAGATTGAGTTTGATTGATGCAGATTCGAGAGAGTACCACGGCACTGGACCAGTTGTCGATGGAACATCGATGTGCAGGACCCAAGGTGAGTAGTTTGATTCAGGTGTCTTCTATGATTTTTATTCCTCGCATAAAACTTGTATGATATGTCATGGTTTCAATGGTTTCACAAGATTTAAATACATATGATTGGTTTTGAAATATTTAGATGTACATGGTAGTGAGACCAAAGGCTCAAGGTCTGAGCACGGGGTTAGGGCATATGGTTAACGTGACTAGCTTCCGACCTGATCAAATGACGGCACTTGAGGACCGAGCGCGGGGTTAGGATGTTCGAGAAGCATGCCTAGCTTACGACCCGCTCAAGTGGCCAGTACGCTTGACTTACGACCCGCTTGAGTGATGAGCATAGGTTGGTGTTAGTCGCATAGCAAACTAACATTAGAATAGGTAAAATATTGCATTTAATAAGAAATAAGAGAGAATAGAAGTAAAGAATTGCATAATTAGCAATAGTTGCATGTAGTTAGGGATTTGCATTGTTTAATAAATTTTAAGCCTTGTTTTCTATAGTTTTGATATTCTTTTATGAGAAAATGATGTGTGGGAAAGGAATTTAGTGTATTGCAGGATACAGGTTGAAGCACACAGGAAGAATGCATCAGAAGAAGGAAAATAAGAGATGGAATCATGAGAAATTACCAATAGACCGCGGTCTAAGAACTGAAGACTGCAGTAATAGCAAAAGAACAGAATCAGTGTACAATGCACTGGTGACCGCGATCCATAAACTGGTAACCGTGGTCACCAGAACGTGATTTGCACAGAAACAGGACAGACTACGGTGGACAAAACATGGAGAATTTCTGGGTTTTGACATAGAAATCATTGACCGCAGTCACTCGATTGATTAGCGAGATTTTCATATTTTTTAGGTTTTTTAGTGCGGGAATATAAATAGAAAAGGGTAATTAGAGTTGAGGGGACCTAATATCGAAAAGAAATCACTATGACGGTTGTTGGGGCATGAAAAACTGAATTTCCATTGAGAATTGAAGATTGTTTAAGAGTTTTGAGTATGTATTACTCCTATGAATTTAATTTTATAATTTCCTTTGAATTCTTGTCTAGCTAATCAGATTTATTGTCTGGGATGTGATGTTCAATGCATAGTCTGTGATATCTAATTGTCGTTATTGAGTTATAGACTCCATTCTTTATTGTGTAGACTTAAAGCCTTACGTCTACTGGCCATAGATGTATTGAACTTAATACTTTGGTCTATCTCGGGAGAGAAGCCTAAAGGGTGGATATCACAATTTGGACTTAGACCGGTTGATTTATCAGCAGATTATTGACCAATCTAGGGAGTTGCACAGACTTGTTGAATATAACACATAGGTTGTTAAGTGAACACCTCGGAAGAGGGTTTGACAAAACAAATCTAGTGAATGTTGAAATACCTTGGGAAAGGGTTTCAGATATTGATGTAATAGCTTATGGATTAAGTAAGTTATAACTACAACGAAGGGTTGCAAACTATGCAGCGGCAGTCATTATCCTAGACATATCCATACTTTGATTTCTTACAACTAATTATTACTTTTGTTTAGAGCAATTTCTAATTTTCAGTTTAATTCAATCACATTCAGTATAGTCTTGATAAAACCTTGATCAATAATAAATTTGGGATTTGAAATCACAAACCAATCCTTTTTCCCTGTGGACGATACCTGGTCTTATCGGTTATTATTATTGCGATCTCGTACACTTGCGGAGTCGCTAACAGTTGGGTTTGTTGAGTTAACCTAGCCTAGATACATTTTTAACTATCATGGATTTGAGATGCTTCATGAAACTGTTGCACTATTTATAATTGTTTTCATACCATGCCATGCTTTCGGATGCCATACCATGTTTATTGCTCATGCATACATGTATTGTTTTGGAATAGTGGTTATGGATGACATGCTGATCTTTCTACTCACTAAGTCACGTGGTTTTTAGGCTCACTACTCTATCACTATTTCATGTTCTTCAGTGGCAGATAAAGGGAAAGGCATGGTGATCACCTAATCCTCTGACGATTCCTGTCCCCTTTCTTTCAGTCTTTTGGTTTAGAGGTTGGTCACTCCTTGTTTGTGTATAAGTGGTCATGTATGTATTTTGGACAAGACTAATATGTAATGAAATGTTTTCGCTTCGTGGATTACTTACTTTTGCTTTTAAGTATCCCAGTTATTCTGATATCGTTTGTTGTATGAGTTTTGGAAAGGGCTTAACAGCGGTCGGGCGAACTCGACTTGGTGAGAGGGTTTGTCAGGCCACTACGTCGGTCAGGCCGCCCTTAGCTTAAAGAAGGGGTCCCGACAATTAGGAACTAGTTGAACGGTAAATTTGGTGAGTAATCTTTACTTTGGGTATTATGTGTGACATTGATAGTATATTCAAAAATTTTGATTTTATTTAAATAGAATGAAATACTTCATTTCATGCTTATTTGAATTTAATAAAAATATTTTGATGCATTGTAGCATGTCAATTACATACCTAAGTAGGTTATTAACATGACAACATTTCTATTGGTCATAGTCTCGGGGAACAAACTCACAAGATTAACCGTTATGGTAATCTTGGTTGGTGCATTCCTGGCATGAGATAAATGAAAATAGAAATATATAGATAATTAGATAGTTAGAGGCTAGTGCACTCTTCATTGATGCACATGAGGAACATACTCGCTCTATTATCTGGAAGGAAAGAGATGGTGCATGTGATTTTTTAAAAGATTGCATATGGTTGAAACTAAATGCATGTTCACACATTATGTGATGCATGTATGTTATTTTTATTTCATTTGGAAGTGATTTGAAATTGGTTTTACCTTTCATGTTTTCATACATATGATAATTATACAATACCATAAGTTAGATTATTCACTGAGCTTGTTGTTTGCTTACTCTATTTTTCATTATTTTCTCCTAAAAAAAAGGGAAAGGAAAGATGTTATAATATCATTACTCGTTTCTTTTGGAGTTAACAATGTGTGTTAATTGTAATAATTAGTTATACTATTATATTTGGATATATATATATATATATATAGACTTGTTATCTAATAAATGTATTGTTAGAACAAATTATAGATATTATGTAAATAGATGGTTAATTTGATGAAGAAATATTTGTTTTTATATTTGATTGTGATCTATCAGATAATTTAAATTTGATGACATGTTATATTTTTAGAGAAGACTCTATCAAAAATTTTTTAGGAAAATTGATGATTTAGTTAGGAAGGCTTACAAGATTTCTAACATGTTAATACTTTGACATGTTTGGGGATTTTGCCGGTCGTAATGTCACTTGTGAAAGGGTCATGATAGATTAGCTGGTTATTATAGGAGATGTATTCAAAAATTTTCAAAATTGGCAAAACCTATTATCAAGCTGACAGAAATGGTGTTAAGTTTGTGTGTAATGGTCAATGTGAACACTCTTTTCAAGAATTAAAGAAAAGACTAGCCTCCGCACGGTATTAATAACATGTCATATAAACAGATGCCTCACAAATGGGATTAAGGGGCATCTCAATGCAAGAAGGGCGAGTCGTTGCCTATGCCTCAAGATAATTGAAGCCTCATAAGAAGAACTACCTAACTCATGACTTGGAGTTAGCTGCAATAGCTTTTGCACTAAAGGTCTAGAGATATTATTTTTTTTTTTTGGAGAACAATTTGACTTGTATACAAATCATAAGAACCTTAAATATATATTTACTCAAAAAGAATTAAATTTAAGGCAAAGGAGATTGATTGAATTCCTTAAGGCTTATGATTTTTAGATGCATTATCATCCTGGAAAGGTTAATGTTGCAGATGATGCAATAAGCAAGAAATCAAATAAGGTAATTGATGATTGGAAAATAGAAGTTGCAAGAATGTACGCAATCATTAAAGAATTTGATTTGATAGTTGAAGAAGGAAAAATTAGAAGAAAATTTAGTGGATTGACAATACAATCACCCTTAGAATCAGAAATAAAGGGAGCTCAAGGAAAAGATATATACCTCATGGTCATGCGAGGCACAATAGAAAGATAAGAAGTCAGTGCAGATTTGAGAATAAATCAAGAAGGAATAATAACCTTCAAAATTAGATTCTGTGTACCCGAAGATGATGTACTAATAAGAAATATTATGGATGAAGCACATTCTACTAAGTATTCACATCCTGGAGGGGACAAAATGTATCAAGATCTGAAAAAGACTTATTAGTGGAAAGGTATGAAAATAGCAATAGCCAAGTACATAGCAAGATGCCTTACATGTCAACAAGTCAAAGCAAAACATAAGAGATCATCGAGACTCCTCTAGCCTTTTGTAGTGCCTGAGTGGAAATGGGATTATATTACTATGGATTTTGTGAGGTCTTTGTTTCACAATCAGAAAAGAGAAGACATAGTCTGAGCAATTGTAGATAGGTTAGCAAAGTCATCTCATTTCCTTACATGGAAGTTAATTGACACATCGAACAAATTGGGTGATCTATATGTGAAGGAAATTGTCAGATTACATGACGCACCTAAATCTGTTATATCCGATAGATACCAAAGATTTACTTTTCAATTTTGGCAAAGCTAACAAAAGGAGTTGGGGACAAAGTTGAACATGAGAACTGCATATCATCCTTAGATAGATGGTCAATTTAAACGAGTTATACAAATTCTAGAGGGCATATTTAGAGCTTATGTGTTAGACTTCAAGGGAAATTGGAGCAAATACTTGCATTTGGCGAAATTTGCATATAATAATAGCCATCAACCAAGTATTAAGATGGCTCCATATGAAGAATTATATGGAAGGCCATGTAGATCACTGGTTACTGGGTAGACTTATAGGATATGGTGATAATAGGGCCAGATATGATTTGTGAGGCCACAAAGTCAATTCAGTTAATCAAGAAAAGATTGTTAGTTGCACAAAGCTGCCAAAAGAGTTTTGCTGACAAAAGAAGAACGCCACTTAATTTTGAAGTTGGAAACTTTTTATTCCTAAAGATAAGCCCACAAAAAGGAATTAAAAGATTTGGAAAAAAGGAAAAATTATCACTTAGATTCATGAGTCCTTTTGAAATCACTAACCACATTAGAGAAAATGTGTAATGATTGGAACTTCCTGTGCAATTATCTAGTACAGATAATGTTTTTCATGTATCAATGTTGCAGAAGTACGAACCAGATCGAACCCATATGATAGATTAGAAGGGGCTAGAATTGGCAGACGAGATGACATATGAGGAAGGCCCTAAGCAAATCTTAGATAGACACTTCAAGTACTCAGGACAAAGCAAATTCCTCTCGTGAACCTCTGATGGCAACACCATGTAGCAGAAGAAGCTAGGTGGGAGCTAGAATCAAAGATGAAAAGAAAGGACTCGTTACTTTTTGAAAGTGACTGAGAGTAAGAAAAATAGTAAAGTCTAGGTAAACCTCCTTGTTTGTATACTAAATTTCGGGACAAAATTTCTTTTTAAGGGTGATGGAATGTCATATCCCTAGATTTTTAAATTAATAACAAAAATAAATAATGATAGATGTAATATTTTGAATTATAAAAAGTAATAAAGAAATAAAATAAAATAGTCTTAAGTATAAATAATAATAATAATAATAATAATAAGTATTGATGATAACAACATTAGCATATTGGAAATATTTATATAAGTGGAATAAAGGGAAAGAAATAATAAAAATAACAAAATAAAATTATAAAGAAATAAATTGATAAGATCATGCAGCATATATTTATACATATACGTAATAGCAATGTCAATAAATTATATATAGAGATGAAATTACATATAAGCATGTGCATCTAATAGAAATTATATAATGACAAATAACTTAATACGCCATCAAATTACCTTCAAATTAAAAATGTATTAAGTTAGAAACTCTTAAATTAGAAATCCATTAAAACACAATAAATTAGAAATTCAATTCTAATTTTTCAGTCGTTCTTTAAGTAGGAACATGTTCAAATTAAGTCTCTTATTTGCATTCAAATGAGAAACTTATTCCAAATTAGAAACCCATTTCAACTAGGCTTCTCTTTACTTATACAACCACTTACTCTTGTCTATATAACCAACATTAACTCTCAAATTCTTTTCACTTTGCTACTCTCCAAAGAATTAATCAATTAAAGCAGATCAAAGCTACAGCTAGAGCTCCACTAGAGTATCGGCAACACCCACGGTAAGCACCTTACCCTTCCTTTCTTCTCCCTCCGTCCATCATGTTCCTTATTTTTGGTCTCTTTCACTGTCCACCTATTCTCTAGTTTATCTTCATTAATTCTTGGTGAGGATTCTTTGTTTCTAAACTACCACAACCATCTCCTTATATGTATCTCAACCTTTCACTCTTCTCCTTCTTACACTTAAATTATTAGATTATGCACATATCAACACACCATCTTCATAAATATATATATATATATATATATACACACACACTTACGCGTACTTCACTGCAATTAACATAAATTGGAGAACATTGAGGCTCTGTTCATGAGCACCCTGCCACACTATCCACTATCATATAGTATTTTTCTTTCTTTTTAATGATGGATTCAACCCATAGGTCATATTCTTAAAACATCCCTAGGCACCCAAATAATGCTCCACATGACCAAATGTTAGGAACATTGATGCTCTGTTCATGAGTACCCAGCCACACTATTCACTATTATATAGTGTTTTTTTATATATGTATTATGGTTTCACCCCATAAGCCATACTCTTTAAATATTTCTAGGTACCCAAATAATGCCCCACATGACCACATATGAGGATTCATCTTATGATAATTACATACGTTATATATACTCACGTGTAAAATTATTCTATGTATGAAAATCTTAAATTATATTAAACGTTAAAAGGTTCAAATGCATGTACAACATGTCAAAAAAATTTTATCACACACATGCAGACATGGGTATATAAATATATAGGGTGTGTGTGTATTGAGTATTTGACTAACTACACATAATGGATGCTTATAGGTTGAAAATAATTATTGTCGAGGAACTTGAACAATGAATTACAAACACAACAGGTGGGGATGATCCATCACTTTTCTATATTTCTATTTACTTTTTTAGTAATTATGCCTTGTTGTGTTATACATGTGTGTCTAAGCACGAGTTTTGAAAAAAAAAATTATTTACATGCCAATTTATATTATATGATCCCATGTAATGTGGTATTTTCTATGATTTTCTTGGATTAAATTGAGTATGATGGCATTTGATGGTTATTTAATTATGTGGCTATTTTTCTCTCACTAAGGACACACTAAAAAGGTAACAGTCCACTGAAACGAGTCTTGACCTAGCCTTGAAAAACTCAAAAGGTCAAGTTTATGCCGCAATGACAGTTATTTTCAAACTTTGATCCATAAGAGCTTCGAGGAAAAGGTGATTCCACCTTGGGTGGTTCATAACCCGAAAATCGATGGTTAGAGACAACATTCAAACAATTAAATGCTTGCAACATAATGTAATGCACTTGTTTGTAATCTAACTTGACTTGATGTGATTACTAATTATAAATAAGAATAAAGAATTGCATATGACGATCGATTGGGCATTAGCTCAACCCTTTTACTTTTCAAGTTTAAGTATAGCAGCTTAAGGGATAAGGATAATGGACCTTTAATTATATTTTGTTTTATTTAATAGTGATGGTTTAAATATGAGTTTGTATTAGAATTTTTTAAAATATGTTAATTTATTTCTTTTGCAATGACATAGTTATGTCAGGCACACTGTGAACAAGGTCATCATTTTATTTAATAATATTGTAAGTTAATTTTGGTAGGAATATTGCTAATTAATGGCTTATAAAAAAAAAGAATATTCTAGTCTTTTGTGCCCATGGGAAGAAGAATGTAATGCATTAGACATAAAGTGAAATATTGTGATAAGAGGCAAAAATGGCATACCTCTTATATTTAATTCTTCTATTTTTGTTGTTTAATATTTAAGTTGTATAATCATAATGGCACATTTCGTACTTTGTATGGACAAAATGGAAATTTTCACCAAATATACACAACGAAGGAATGAGGCATGACCATGCCCAAAACTGATGTCTTAAACAAAATTATGTATAGGATAACCAAAAAAACTCTCTGCATAGGGCATGGCCGCGCCCAAAATTGATATGTGAAACAAAATTTTGTGCAGAAAAATTAGAAGTCTTTGCATAAGGCATGCTTACTCCTTAACTAGTCTACACAACCTAGAAATTATTTCTATTAAAGAAATAAAAATCATTGCTCCAGCAATTGGCAAAATCCCACTACAAGATGTTGCCTTATTTGATTTTAGATAGTGCTAAATTGAGAAATTATACTTTTGTAAGAAAAAAACTCATGAGAGACACCTCTCATGGGTTCCTTCTCATTTTTAATTATCTTTTCCTTTTTGCAAAAACTTTTTCGGAGAATTCCTTAGAAGTAAAGGAAGAAACTTTTAGTAAAAAAGAGGATAGGGAAGCTGTCGGACCCCCCTGCTCCAAGCCAAGGGTGGCCCGACGAACCCTCTCACCAACCCAAGTTTGCCCGACCACTGTTAAGCCCTTTCCAAAACTCATACAACAGATGATATCAAAATAACAGGGATACTTAAGAGCAAAAGTAAGCAATACACAAAGCGGAAGCATTTCATTACAGATTAGTCTTTTCCAAAATACATACACGACCACTTATACATAAACAAGGGGTGACCAACATCTAAACCAAAAGACCGAAAGAAAGGGGTCAGGAATCATCAAGGGATCAGGCGATCACCACACCTTTCCCTTTATCCGCCACTAAAGAACTTGAAATAGTGATAGAGTAGTCAGCCCAAAAACCACGTGGCTCAGTGAGTAAAAAGATCAGCATGTCATCCGTAACTACTATTCCAAAACAATGCATGTATGCATGAACAGTAAAGATGGTATGGCATCCAAAAGCATGGCATAGTATGAAAGCAATTATAAATAGTGCAACAATTTCATAAAGCATCTAAAATCCATGATAGTTAAAAACATATCCAGGCTAGGTTAACACAACAAACCCAACCTTTGGTCATCGCTCGAGCAGTTCATAAGTCAGGCGTACTGTCACTTGAGCAGGTCATACGCTAGGCGTGCTTCTTGAACACCCTAACCCCATGCTCGGTCCTCAAGTTCCATCACTCGAGCGAGTCGGAAGCTAGGCACATTAACCATACGCCCTAACCCCGCGCTTGGACCTCGAGTCAAATCTCATCATGTACCCTGACCCCGCGCTCGGACCTCGAGCCCTTGTTTTCACTACCGTGTACATCTAAGTATCTCAAAACCAATCAAGTGTATTTAAATCTTGTGAAACCATTGAAACCATGACATATCATACAAGTTTTATGCAAGGAATAGAAATCATAGAAAACACCTGAGTCAAACTACTCACCTCGGGTCCTGCGCACCGATGCCCTACCAACAATCGGCCCAGTCCCGCTGTACTCTCTCAAATCTGTATCAATCAAACTCAAATCTTAGTTCTATCCGTACAGTGGCCCAATATCTAATCTTACCATCCCAACTCAGTTTTGATCGACCCGAGCCATTTCGGTCAATCGGTCAAACCTAGTCAATTATGGTCAACTCTGGTCAATGCGGTCATCCTTGTCACCTTAAGTCAATTTGTGCCCAAATTGGGTCAACATGGGCCATTCAGGTCAAGATTGGGTCAAAAGGGTCAAAATTAGTTCAAGATCCCAAACCCCAACACTTAGTCAAATTTTGGGTTCTTTGCTCTCTTGCACAACAAGCTTGCCGATTTTTCTGCGGGCAATTCGTATGTCGAATTTGCACCAAATTTTTTAGAGCTGTTCTAGACTCCTAAAACCTTCCCTAGAATTTTAAATCATGAATCTAGGACTTCATTTGATAGTATTTTCAGCTAAGGTTTCAGGGACTATATGTTCTCGGATTCTATATAACAGGCAGTAACTATTTGCCTAATTTGATCCACTTAACCATATCAGATTGCTCTGAAATTTGGTAGTCATAAATATACATACTTAGTAATCACTCCACCAAATTTCAGCTCAATCCACAGAGGTTTGCCTATATAATTTAATCTCAGAATTTTCAGTTGAATCAAAGGAACTTCTGGGTTCACACTTCCTGGCAGTAAATTTTTCAAATTTTCAGTGATCAATCCAACCATTGGATTTGTGTAAAAATTTTCAGATTTGATCTATTTTGTCTAAACTTTCACTAGAATTTTATTTCATGATTTTTGAACATTATTTACTAGGGTTTCTAGGTATAATAACAGAGACTATAAGAATCTCGTATATCTTGTGACAGGCAATCACTTAGTGAATTAACTAACCTATTTTCTAATTTTAGAATGCCATAAAATTTGGTACACATACTGTTTATATATCCAGGGACTTCTCCACCAAATTTCAGCTCAAATTGCCTTCATTTGGTAAGTCAACTAATACCCCACTTTTCTGTTCATGTAACAGATTATTCCATGATCAAGTTCCCTATGGTTTTTGAGGGCCTATCAACTCTAGTTTCCAACACTAATCCGAAGCCATTCCTTTTTGTTTTTGCAAGATTTTAGACCTTGGAATCCTAATTAATTAAGTCTCACTCAAAAAAGTAAGCAACCCTATTCATATTTGCTCTCAAACATTGCTCCAAAACATGGTGTGTATAAGAATGTTTTTGGAAATTTTCTAAGTCCATAACACCTAACTAACAAGGCATGTTGGCAAGCACGGTAAAAGGTATTCACAAAGGTTTATGGTTCGAAACTTATAACTTCTTGTAGCCCTCAAATTGAGCTTTAATCACTCCAAAATTCAGCTTGATCTGATGCTCTTATCCTCTTCAACTGATGGTCCAAAGTTGTCTCCAACACCACTTTTCTGAAAAATTGCAGTCACAGCTGGTGAGCAGCACACTTTGGCCCTATTTTTGACACATTTCTATAGTTTGTTCACTATTTTCTACAAAAGGAAAGTTTAAGTAGACGTTTCAACCTTTTCAAAAAGCTATCACACGTCCAAAACGGACCTCGGATGGATGTGAACTGGTTCCACGAAGTTCAGACCAACATGTAGCTTCAGTTTTCTAGGTTTGAAGCTTGTCAACAGCATGTTTTCCTTGCCAATTTCGTCTCTACCAGTCATGCAATGGTGGCTGAGGCTTGTAGGAGCTTCAAGAGGGGCCTGAGGGCTTTTCAACAAGTTCAAGAACGTCCAAAATGGCGGTGGGGTGAAGGAGAACGAAGCTTGTGAAGTCTGGTTGTTCAAACATGAAAATCCAGCAAAAAAAAGGTTTTGTTGCATGATTTGGAGGGTTTTTTTGCATGACAAAAGTCTGCCACGTGGCCATCCACGTGGTTCATTAGCCTTCCCACATGAAGCACAGATGGCTGAGGGTCAGAATCTAGGTTGGCGAAGTCGCCGAATGACCAAAACAGGGCCAAAAACCATGGCCGCCGCTATTTTTTCGCCAAGAAGGGGAAGGAAACCCAGGGGAGAAGAAGGAAGAGGGAGGGGGGCGCGTGGGCCGGCCCAATATCTAATCTCACCGTCCCAACTCAGTTTTGAACAACCCGAGCCGTTTCGATCAATCGGTCAAACTTAGTCAATTCTGGTCAATGCAATCATCCTAGTCACCGTAAGTCAATCCGTGCCCAAATTGGGTCAACATAGGTCATTCAGGTCAAGATTGGGTCAAAAGGGTCAAAATTAGTTCAAGATCTCAAACCCCAACACTTAGTCAAATTTTGGGTTCTTTGCTTTTTTACATAGCAAGCTTGCCGATTTTTCTGCAGGCAATCGGTATGTCAGATTTGCACCAAATTTTCTAGGGCTGTTATAGACTCCTTAAACCTTTCCAAGAATTTTAACTCATGATTTTAGGACTTAATTTGATAGTGATTTTAGCTAAGGTTTCAAGGACTATGTGTTCTCGGATTCTGTATGATAGGCAGTGACTATTTGCCTAATTTGACCCTTTTATCCATATCAGATTGCTTTGAAATTTGGTAGGCATAAACTAAAAATACTAAGTAATCATGCCACGAAATTTCAGCTCAATCCACAGAGGTTTGCCTATCTAATTTAATCTCATAATTTTCAGTTAAATCACAGAAACTTCTGGGTTCACACTTCCTGGCAATAAATTTTCAAAATTTCCTGTGATCAATCCAACTGTTGGATTTATGTAAAAATTTTTATATTTGATCTATTCTGTCTAAGCTTTGACTAAAATTTTATTTCGTAATTTTTGAACATCGTTTCCTAGGGTTTCTAGGTGTAATAACAAAGACTATAAGAATCTCGTATATCCTGTGACAAGCAATCACTTTGTGAATTAACTAACCATTTCCCAATTTCAGAATGCCCTGAAATTTAGTACACATTCTATTGACATATCCAGGGACTTCTTCACGAAATTTCAGCTCAAATTGCCATCATTTGGTAAGTCAATTAATCCCCCCACTTTTCTGTTCATGTAACAGATTATTCCATGATCAAGTTCCCTATGGTTTTTGAGGGCCTATCAACTCTAGTTTCAAACACTAATCCGAGGTCATTCCTTGCTGTTTTTGCAAGAGTTTAGACCCTAGAATCCTAATTAAGTAAGTCTCACTCAAAATAGTAAGCAACCCTATTCATATTTGCTCTCAAACACTACTCCAAAACATGTTGTGTATAAGAATGTGTTAGTGAACTCGCAAGTATACGAGATCGCTTGTAGTAATATCCGGAAAGTCCGGGTATCGTCCTCAGGGAATACAAATGGTAATTGAATTTTCTTTAATAACAAAATT
>JAJIYU010008077.1:0-18436 GCA_030144865.1 Tinospora cordifolia | reverse complement strand
CTGTTTTTGCTTCGCCTGGGCTCTTTCCCGACTAGATTTGGCCCATCTGGCACGCCCAGCCCACTTACTGAGGCCCACTTTCTCTTCGTCAGTCTTCCTCTTCTCCAATCTTCCTTCCATCCTATCTTCAGAATTCAAAAAACTCTGCTCTGTTGCTTTGTGCCCGCCAAGTGTCCCGCCGCCTGACGTTCTGTCAACTTCAGAAGCTACGCCGCCCTCGGTCGTAGGTTCTACTCCTTCCTCGTCAGAACTCAGCACCTCGATTTCCGAGCTCCGCTCACCGCCCGTCCTCCAGTCGCCGGCCTCTGTGATTTCGTCTGTGGTTTCCGACGAAATTTTCCAGAATCTGAAGCCGGAGTTCCTTGATCTCAAGACCCCAATTTCTCTCTATCTCCATTAGTCTTAACTCTTGCACTCCTGTTTCATCGTAGATATCAAAGTCCTTCGGCAAGAATCCGGAATCGTGTCCTCTGAGTCTTAGAATCGCCACCTCCATGGATGTCCCTGTTTTTGTTACGTTTGCGATTTCCAACAGCCCCCCACATGCCTCCCTGATTTTCTTGAAGGTCTACATGTTCCAGTCTTGCAGACGAATCCCTTCTACCCCCATCCAGGAGTTTTTGCATGCAACTTTTCCGCCCAGAGCCATCAGATCTTCGTTCCATTCCTCGAAGTAGAATCCGCCTATGCGAGTCTGACATTTTGCCTTCCTTATTGTTTTAACGTCCTCCCTTTTGTGACAGAATATGATCCCTCTAGCTGTGTCCAGCCGGTGAATCGGGATTTCCCATTTTACTATCTGGCGTATCGACTTCTCGACCGTTCGCCATGGTGTTTCATCGGATGTTCTTATTATCAGGAACTTCGTGACTTCATCTGACCAAGCGAACTTTCCTTCGATCTTCGGCAGTCTTCGCTGTTCTTCCTGCACTCTCTTCAGCCTTCGCTTTCCTTCTCGATTTCTTATCCACGCCTCTTTGTGATCATGTCCTCTTTCCTCCGTGATTCGCCTGCTGTGAGCCTTCTCTTGTGTCTCTCTTCCTTTCTTCACCTCCTTGCTTTGTCTTTTCACTTCCTCCTGAACTACCATGTCCATGGCATTCCACAAATTCCTCCATGCTTCTGTTCTGGTCTCCTCTGGAATGACTATGCTCTGTCTTTGTCCTCGGATCATTTTTGTCAGCTTTATGTGTCTTCCATTGTCATTTGCCAGTATCTCCATTAGTACTGTGTAACCTTGGGTCCGGTATACTTCCATGTTTCTTGTTTCTTCTCTGTTCTCGTTCACTCTCCCAAGCATCTTCTTAAACCACCTTAAAGTTTCCTTGGTAACCACGATCTGGTACTCTCTGGCCCTGGTTAGCTCCTGAATGATGATCTCGTTGCTGTCTCTTGAAGAGCACAACGAGAACTGTTTATATCTCGTATTGAATGTCACGTATTTCCATTCACCCTTCTTGAAACTTTGGAGTTGGCATTTACTCCTTTGACTCTCCTTTACCACTGTATACCGTTGTCTTCTCTTGAATAGTTGGTCTCCTTTCCTTCATGACCTTTTTGTCATTTTTGTAGCTTGCTCCTCTCTTCCTTTTTGTGACTAGGATCCAACCATCCGACTCTTCCTCATTTTCTTCCTGCAAGAGTTTGTCCTTCCATGTCATGCTTTTAATCTTCGTTGCCCAAGCATCTCTGCTCTGCTCGTATCTTCTTCCTTCTTCGCCATTGTATCTCCTCTCCTCCTTCCTTTTCTGATCTCTATCCGCTTCTCTTCCAACTTCCTGTTCCTTTCGCCATCTTCTTCCTCGTACATCGTCATGCCTGTGTTCTTCGTAGGTTCCTCGTCCTGGAGCAACTCTTTTGTCCGAGACGTACTTTCCTCTATCTGTGCGTCCTCGATCACGATTTTGCCATGTCGTTTCTCCTCTTCCGTTCGTCTGTTCTTCATTTCTCCCCTTTCTTCTGCTTTTCAGTTCTTCCCGATCATTTGTTCTCCATCGTCGGCTTTTCAGTTCTTCCCGGTCGTTTGCTCTCCATCGCCTGTTCTCCATTCCCGATCTTTGTGCTAAACAGTTTTATTAGTTGCAAATTTTCAATGGATATTTTCAATGCTGAGAAGGATATTATTAGCTTACAGCCATGTAACAATAGCAGTGTATCTGTTATGTTTAATATATTCAAAATAACTATTCCTTGTTGAGGTGCTCTATTCAAATTAGTTGTGATCTTTATAAAGGTTTAAAATAGTCATGATGAATAACCAAGCTAGTTTCCCTCAATGAGGTGAGGCTGCAGCCTCAAGGCAATATGAAGTATAAGCCTCACATATTCTAAGAAAAATATGATTACAAACATTACAAGTATCAATAATAAGGAAGAACCACCTAAAAGAAGCAAAGATGAACTAACACCTATAAATAAAATATGTGCAGCAC
Source organism: Tinospora cordifolia (assembly GCA_030144865.1). Taxonomy (NCBI): domain Eukaryota; kingdom Viridiplantae; phylum Streptophyta; class Magnoliopsida; order Ranunculales; family Menispermaceae; genus Tinospora; species Tinospora cordifolia. The sequence goes on along the minus strand of JAJIYU010008077.1, from coordinate 16,004 downwards.
CTCGAGTGATTTCTCTAAATATATCCTCTTAATTGCCATCCTCATTATTTATTGTTAAGAACTAAATGAGCACATAATATGTTAAACATTTCAAATTTCAAACATTGTTAAATTAGTTAATATATTTAAAGATCTATTATTAGAATGGAGCGTTTTCAAATACAGCCTCAGCCAATTTAGGAGTAGCTCTTAAGCTTATCTCAAATGATAGATTTTTTTGTTTTGTTTTTTTTTTTTTTTTTTTTTTTTTGACAAGAAATATAAGGTACATTAGATCAAAACCAGAAAAGGACAAGATGTCCCTATTAGTTATGATAGGTCCAAGATGTTGTTTAAAAAAAAAAAAAAGCAAATTCCGTAATCATAAATTATCTTGAGTTTTTCAAAAGAACTTACCATGAAGTGAATAAGTTAAAATTTCCTTTAAAATTAAATTTCTTGGCTGGGTCAATGGTCATGGAAAAGTTAAACAAGAGACATCCAACGAATTAGATTCCCAATTATTAAATTATCTTTCTTTTCCTAAAAAATAATAAATTAAAAATTAAAAAAAATGCAAATGCCTTGTACAATCATAAGTTAAGCACACGCCTAATTCACTTTCTCTTTGGCTTGAGGCTAAATGTTAAAACTATGCATTGTTTTGCAAGCAATGTTAATAGATTCATGTAGAGACGTCAAAGCGAGTACATGATCTAAAGGTAAATTCTGAAATACACTAACTTGGCTAAAAAGTTTGAAACCAAGTACTTCGAAAAAATACGTTCATTACTAAGTTTGTATCCTTTCTTCTTCTTTCTTTTCCTTATTTGCAACCTTTTATTTTAATTACCTCTCTTCACGTGGTCAGTTGTCACATATTCATAATCTTTTTTCTTATCTTCATAATTTAAAGAACTTAAAAAAAAATAGTTCCCGAAAAACCTACAACTGTTCACATATTTCCCATAGCTAATTGGTGTCATATCATGTCAATGTTTTGGATTAGAATAAAGAGAATAGGTAACACAGTTTGCAAATTTGTTACTGATGAGATTTCAAAGGTGCACATGGATTCACTTTAGGCAATGGTAATGGTGAGATACCCATTGTATATACCTTGAGGAGAAAATACAAGGATGATGGTAATACCAATGCTCCAGTAGCAATCACAGCATTCAAATGCCTAGAAAGTAATAGCTGCAAAACCAGAAGAAATATTGTAAGATCAAGCAAAAAACTATGCAAGACAAAGACCCAAATAACTATAGGAATGCAAAAGATTATAATTCTCTGACCAGGGAGCACAAAAAGGAAAATGATGAGGCATAATAGCATAATATATCATCATCATTTCATATTCAACTGGAAATAGTAGTAATCTTCTACACAAATATCTTACAATTGTAATAAATCCTGCTACAACTACTCTATGTTACCTAGACTCGGGTGTGAGTGCCGGACATAGAGACATATTTAGACATCCAACTTGTTCATTCTCAAATTCTAGGACATTGATGCACAACTATAGTACATATTATTCTTTTGTTTTCTTCTTTTATTGAGGACATTATCTGTTTTGTCCTTCCAAGTGAATTTCAATTATTAGTTTCTTGATAAAGATAAAGCTAAATCTTGGAAGGCCTCATCTTACCCATATGGGAGGGAGGGACACAAGTTGATGCACAAACTTAGATAAGGAGGCACTTAGACAATGGCATAGAGATATTTGTGGGTTGAGAATGGAATTGCAAGATTTTTTTGGGGATTGGATGAGATGGAAAACAAGAATTTGTTAAATAAAGAGCTATCAACCTTCAAGAAAATTTTTAAAGGTTGAATTGGAAGAGGTTTGTATGAGGCAAAGCCCAGGTAAAGTGATTAAAGTAAGGGACAATAAGTACAAGAACATTGGGTTGTTATATCCAATGTTACTCAGACTGCTTACTCTAGCTTGACATACCCATTCCAACACTTAAAGATAGAACATGGATATGGGATATGTGTCCGCCACTTTATATTTTAGAATATTACTAAATAATTCTCCGCTAGAAAGAAGAGAAAGCATTAAAGAACACAATAACTACTGGTGACTATTTGGTTAAATAGGAGAACAATGAAGACAATAAATGAGTGAGAATAAGAACAGAAGGGAAAAAAATTATATTTATATATAAATAAGTCCCTGCGTTCCAAACTTAAAAAATGGAAGAGTCAAACCTTCATATATGTACCTACGTTTGACATTCATACTTGAGTCTAACATAGGTCAAATCACATGTATCAAGTGCAAGGAAGATCCCACAATCGATCATGAGCCTGAGGTGATTCAAGAAATCATGGAGTATTTTAAGGGTGTATGCTCAGAGGATTCAGGCAGGTCCATATTGAAGGTTTAGATAGGGGACCATTTCCAGGAGGATCAGGATGCATTGAAGAGGCCTTTCAAGTTAGAAGAAGTTCAAGAGGCTCTCTTTAGCTGTGATGACTCAAATTCCCCTGGTTCGGGTGGCGTTTTTCATGCTCTCCTAAGGAAAGTCATGAGACTTTCTGAAAGAAATATTCATGAGAGTTCTGAATGAGTTTTATGAGTCAGGGACTGTAAAATAACTATTTTTAGAAGAAACAAAACTTTACCATGAGATTTATCAAATAACAAAGGTAAAAACCAGCGGTTGTTATAAATTACAAAAACTAATCTACCTTTCCAACCTTCTCAACCCAACATTAACTTCACATACATCACCTATCCCAGTTAACAGTGATGCATAGACCCATGATCATGCAGTCAGCTTGATGTCCTCTCATAATTGACCCTCTATTTTCGATTGATCCTTTAAAATCCTCCAATTTCTCTCCAGCCAAATCTGCCAGAATAACGAAAAATGCAATTCTCCCCAACTCTCTTTCCTCATGTGAGAAGTGATGAATATGATCAAGAGATACACTGTCCTTCATAATTTGCGGTTGCCAAATCAGCCACCTGAAAATGAAAACCAGTTTCTCCACATGCTCCTTGCAAAGGAGCAAGAGAAAAAGATATGTTCAATGCTCTCCCCTGCTGTGAAACATAAAACACAACAATGAGAGAAAGAGACATAATTGGTCACTTCCTTTGCTTCGAGTCCAACATATTCAACCTCAAATGAGTCATAATCCACAGGAACACCTTTACTTTAGATGGAGCACATGGCTTGCAAATATGAGAGTGTAGTGGAAAGGTATTTTGGTTTGAAGATAAGAGGAATGTTGTGAAAGATTTGCAGGAAAGGTAGTATTTTGATTTCAACTCGACTTTAAATGATTTTAACTGCCAACATACTGTGTCCGAATTTGATAACAGTATTACTGATTCTTACTTAGCCAAAAGGGAGCAGCTTCAAGATGCGTCAAAGCTCTAGGGAAATAAAGGTTCCATGTGTGAGGTAGAGAAATTTGGAGACAGAAAAAAAGAAAAAAAAAACCTTAAGAGGATGATTATGCAGACAAGGCAGACGATAGAGGGATGGAAAAAATTTAGCTCGCTTAAGATTTTCTAACCACCTATCCTCCCACAACAAGGCATCTCCACACCATCCCTTCCACTCCATATGAGGTGCTACCTAAGGGACAAGCAATGAGATAATTTTCTACAGATTTGCATAGGTTACACCTGTTTTTCTTCCTCAACATGATCTCATGAGAGTTAGCACTGAATTCATGAAAATGGGGTGGTGAATATACAGACAAATGAGACTTATATTTGCCTCATTCCAACAGAAAATAATTCATTGTGTTTGAATGATTTGCGGTCAATCAATTTGGTAATGACCCGTTATAAGAATTTATTCTTTTTTGAAAAGAAACTAGAAATTATATTAATATTGATAGTAATATAACAAAGGTGCTCCCCGCTGAACGAGGTGTCTAAAACAGGGTCTTACAAGAAAAGTAGAGAGTAAAATATGCTATCCCACATACAAATCCATGTCCCACAGCTATACCCCATGCCTAGCTTAGTACTTGAGATCCAAGAAGTAACTAAAATTTGGGATCTGTCCCTCAAAAACCCCAATGAATGGTCTTTCCCATTGACAATCCTGTTGTTTCTTTTGTCCAAAGCATATACCATGTTGCTAGGACCATGGTTTTCCAGTAATGCTTTATTTTCCGAGCTGATATGGAAGAAGGAAATTCAAAAAGGCTTTGATTGGGTGGTGTTGGAAGATATGGTAACTTGGAATTCCATCTGCTCCAAATCTAATGCAAAATTTGGCACTGTTCAAATATGTGGCTGCCATCTTCACTCACTCCCCTGTGACCATAGAAAAATATTAGGGTACTTCTTTTGAATAATATAATATAAGCACAGCAGAGCTTGCTAAAACTAATTAGCCAAGCTAAGATCTTGGCTTTGGTTGGGGCATAAGCAAACCAAATAACGTATATTTTGTCCTGAATAGTGTTGTTGGGCCCTCCTAATAATTGGTAGAAGGATTTGACTGATACCTATCTTTGTGAGTCCCCTTTCCACACCACCTTGTCTCCCATGTCTAAAATCTGTACCTATTCTAGCATCTGTAGCAGATCGACAATGTCATTAATGATTGTGTCCGGAATGTTTCTTGTGACATGCAAATTACAAGCATCAATTGTGATCCCTTCAAGATTTACCCGGGACCTATGATCTGCTATGGATTTATTTCTGCTGTCTGTAAGCCTGCTCAAGTCTGAGTATAGATATTTAAAAGCCAAAGAGATGCAGCAGACGTCCTCCTAGAATTTGATTTTGCATCCATTTCCCAATTTCCCAATTTCCATCTTGTAAGAGGCATGAACACAGGGTAGATATTTGATATGTCTTTCCAAGGAGCTTTAGAGGTAGCTTTGTGAGTAACTGCCCCATCTCTGATGCTCCTTCTACCTTCAAGTATGCTTCCTATGATTCTAACCCAGAGAACATCTTGTTCTATTTCCATTCTCCACAACATTTTCCAATTAGCACCACATTCCTCAATTTTATTTTTCCCACTCCAAGACCACCACTTTTAATGTCTCAGCACACATCATCCCATTTCACCAAATTGTTGGTGTGATCATTGCCTTCATTTCTTTATAAGAATCTTCTCATGCATTTTTCAATTTCTATAGCTACTCTACTAGGCATCCGAAATATGGACATGTAGTATGAGGGAAGAGATTCAAGCAGCAGTAACCTTCCCCCCCCCCCCCCTGCTTTTCCACCCTGCTACTCTCACCCTGCTACTCTCTTCTTGAATGTTTGAATAACAGGTTCCCAAAAAGATATTTTCCTCGAATTGAGCCAAAAGGCATCCTTAAGTATTTTATTGGTCACTCTCCCATTGAGGCCCTGAGACGTCCTGCATACTCCTCCATTTGGCTGCTGGGAATGTTTATTCCTAACAGTTGGCTCTTCACACTATTAATGTTTAGCTCCTTCAGGAGGCAAAAAGTTTGGGGGACCATGTTGGTTGATCTTCGACCTTTCCTCATCATTATTAATAAAAATCATCTAATCATCCGCAAATTGAATGTAAGTGATATGCGCCTTATCTCTTCCTACCATAAACCCCTTAATTTTCTTATGCTCAATAGCCTTCTCCATAATGATAAAGAGGGTATCTGCTATAATTGTATAGAAGTGGGGATAGAGGGTCACCTTGCATCAACCCTCTAGTCTATGTAACTTTTTCTCTCGGTTTGCCATTAATAAAGATAGAGTAATTGACTGTGGATAGACAATCTCTAATCCACTATCTCCGGTTAACTCCAAATTCTTTTTTATTAAGGACAAAGTCAAGGAACCCTCATTTGACTTTGTCGTATGCCTTTGCAAAGTCTACCTTCAAAACCAATCCTTCTTTCTTGTGGAATCTATAGTCCTCAAAAACTTCATTGGCTATCAATATAGCATCCAAAATCTACCTTCCTTGGATGAAAGTCATCTAGTTTTCCTTCACCACAAAACTAATAATCTTTCTCAGCCTATTAGCCAGGATTTAGGCAATGATTTTGTCCAAGCTTGTATTGAGGCTAATTGGTCAAAAATCCTCAATGTTGATAGAGTTCACTTTTTTAGGAACGACACATATTTGTCTCATTTACCACCCTATTAATGACGGCTTCCTAGTGGAAATTTTTTAGACATATGTCTTATTTACCATCCTAATATCTTCTTTTACTCGATTCCGTTCCTTTTTGAAGAATGTCATGGTGGTATCCATCCAGGCCAGGGGCCTTTACACCATCCCAATTGAGAAATATTTCAGTTACTCTTCTTCAAATTGCCATTCCAACCATTTGTGGTTCTAAGTAAGTTTTCTCCAATTCAGCCCTTCTATCTCCCAATTCCCCAAGTTTTGCTCATTAAAAATCTTGGTGAAGTATTCCGACATCATACTCTAAATGTTTGTATCCCCTTCTTTGATATTTCCTCTATCATCTTTTAGTTTGGATATTGTAGCTCTAGCCCATTTGATGGAAAGAATTTTATGAAAGAATTTTGAATTAACGTCCCCTTCCTTGGCCCTTTTTTTTTTGAAACAGAAACTTTATTGATAATATAACAATTACAAAATCGAATGAGATATCCGGAGGAGGGGACTAAAATGATTGTAATATATTCCACCCATTACAAAACCATTCACCAAAAGTGTAGCCTTTTCCTAATCTAGACACTAAGATCCATGTAGCAAAAAGAGTATTCGATCTCTCCCATATAAGTAGGTCCGAATTACTTTTTTCCTAAAAAATGTGAGCATTTCTTTCTTCCCATATGCTATACCAAACAGCCGCCAATATCACTTTCCAAAATTGATGAAGATTTACTACAACGATCCTTTCGAGAATCTAAAAGAGAGTATGCTGGCAGAGGGACAAGAACGCAGTGTTACTGACTCCACTGATACCACAGATTCTGCATTAGCTTGCACTCCCCAAAAATGTGTTGAACCGATTATCCACTATTCCTGCAAAGAATACAAATGAAAGGATTTAGATAATGTTAGGTTTGTCGTTTCTGGATATTATCTAATATCTTAAGCTTGTTTAAACTCACTAGCCACACTGATATTCGGGCTTTCATAGGGGCCTTTATGCTCCATATAAAATCTGTTGGGGTGGTGGTCCCATGTGATTCTCGATCTAATATATGATTTTTAAAATATTTCACAGAGAATTGTAGGTTATTTTCTGGGCTCCATTTGGGAGTGTCTTCTTCATTTATCCCTTATACCTGAAAGCCATGCAAAGAGCTTAAAAGGTCATTCAGTTGTTCCATATTACTATCCTTGATATTATTCCTAATGTGCAGGTTCCATCCCCATTGTATGTTCCCCTCTATATAAGCACTGGTCTTAAAGGTTGCTATGGTTCCATCTTTTCTTCTAGACATTCTGTATATGTTCGGATATTTGTCCTGTAGTTTCTCCCTTCCACACCATATGTCTTCCCAAAATCTCACATTATCATCTTTGCCCACTTTCCGTATAATGTGACGTCTAAATCTATTATATAAGCTATATATGTCCTTCCAAGGAGCTCTATGACTGCATTTTCTGCTTAGACTGGCCTCTTTCCCAAAAGACTTGGATCCGTGAATACTTTTGATGACTTTAGCCTAAAGGGTTGTCGGATGTTCCATCATTCTCCACAACCATTTACCCCGTAACGCCATATTTTTCTTGATCAACCCTCCTATGCCCAGCCCTCCCTGCGACATATCTTTGCAGACCCGATGCCAACTTACCAAAATTTGGCCCCTTGATGCCTCTTCTGATCAACATAAAGTAAGCAGGCATAGCTTAAAGAACCGATTTAAGCAGCAACAATCTTCCACCTCTTGACAAATAACTATGTTTCCATCCTGCAGTTCTTTTCCTAATTTTTGTTATGACGGGCTCCTAGAAAACTGTCTCATTTGGGTTTCCTCCTAGAGGCATACCTAGATAATTTGTAGGCCATGTACCTGGGGAGTCTTTCATCTTAGCCACCATAGAGTTTACTTCCCCTATGTTGATATTAATTCCCATAAGGTGACTCTTGTACCCATTCATTTTTATGCCAGTTAAGAAACTGAAAGTGTGCAGATGGATTCATCATCACTTTTAATTCATCTTTGTGGTTGGGGAGGAAGAGAATGTAGTCATCAGCAAAGAGAATATGAGTAAGTTTAACTTTTCCTTTTCCAATTGTCATGCCAGTTATCTTACCCATTTGACCAACTTTCTCAACAATTCTGATTAGGGTGTCAGCTACTACAGTGAAGAGAAAGGGAGAGGGTGGATCACCTTGTCTTACGCCCCTTGATCCATTGAATTTACCTCTTGGTCTTCCATTAATAAAAATTGAGTAATTTACTGAGTTTAGACAAGCCAACTCAAGCCCCTATCCATTTTCTCTAGCGAAAACCAAATCCTTTATGTTTCATAACAAAATCCATGAAACTCCATTTGACCAAATCATAGGCTTTAGCCAAATCAATTTTCAACAAAAAAACCTTCCTTGTTGTTGACTCTGTAATCTTCTACTACTTCATTGGTTATCAATATGGCATCAGTAATTTCTCTCTCCTTTACAAAAGCCATTTGATACTCGTTCATTGTTTTAGGAAGAACAACCCTTAGTCTGTTAGCCAGAATCTTTGCAATGATCTTATATAGACTAGTGGTGAGGCTTATTGGCCTGTAGTCCTCCACTCGCATGGCATTATTTTTTTGGAAAGGAGACATTATTTTTTTTTGGAAAGTAGATAGACGTATGTCTCATTAACCCTCTTATTAACCACAACATATGTATGGAACTCCTTCAAGCAATTGAAGATATCTTGTTTTATTGTTTCCCATGTTTGTTAGAAAAACGTCATGGCGAATCCGTCTAAGCCGGGAGCCTTCTCTCTGTCACAGTTGAAAACAGATTCCTTGATTTCATCTTCTTCAAAGTCCCTTTCAAGCCATCTTCTGTCCTCTTCTGATATCTTCTGCCCTCTTCTGATATCTTCTGCCATTCCAACTCTTCAACCCTCCATTTTATGTGGTTTTGCTCCATGAACAGTTTGGTGAATGTTCTATTATCATTTGCTGAATCTGATCATTTGATTCAACCAAATTACCTTTTGTATCCTCCAGTTTTGTGATTGTGGCTCGAGACTTTCTAAGGGACAACACCTTATGAAAGTATTTTGTGTTCACATTACTTTCCTTTGCCCACTTCATCTTAGCTTTTTGCCTGGATTACCTTTCTTGTTTGCACTCCAACTACAAAATTTCTCCTAGTAGTTGTTTTCTTTCACCCAAGAAAGCAGGTATCCTCCTTCTCGATCTTCCTATCCAGAAGATGAAGGTCGTTTAGAAGGACAGATAACCTGGCATCCTCTTCTTCTTTTTGGCTTCTACTCGAGTTACGCAGTTTATATTTGACATTTTGAAGCTTCAACATAATTTTATACCCTTCCCATCCTTGGCTTTGATCATTCATCCACTCTTCCTTCATCATATCTTTAAACTTAGGCTATTGGAGCCACTTGTTTTCAAATCTGAAGGGAGCAGGCCCCACCGCACCTCCTTTGTATCTAGAAGAATTGGCCAATGATCTGAAGTTTATCTCTGGATACCCCATACCTGTTGATGATGGAATTTTTCTCCCCATTGCTCATTACATAGGAATCTATCAAGCTTGGACATGGAAGGGTTATCTCACCCACTGCTCCAGGTAAAGAGCATATTCTTATTAATTGGTTCCTGAAGTTGCATATCCTGAATCCATTCATCAAACATTTTCATGGATCCTGATCTGTGATTACTGTTCTTTTTTTCTTCCACACGTCTGACCATGTTTTTATTCTTTTTTCTTTTGAAATAGAAACTATAAGATATTAATATTAACCTAGAAAGGAAAGTTGGACAAGGTGTCCATATACAACGAAATTCCCCTTACACAAGACGTTGCAAAATTGAGGGCCACCCCCTCATCCAATCTCCCAGGGAATATCCACCTCCTCATTTTGTGTTAACTACCCAGACTGCAAAAAGATACACTGCTCTGTGCACTATGTTACTAATGTCCATCCTTACATTTCTGAAAATACAGTTATTCCTAGATTCCCAGACGGCTGTCCAGGTTGCGAATCTCATCAAACACCAAAACCGTTTAATTTTGTGCGGAGTCGAAACCAAAATTGAGGAAGGAAAAAGGGTCTTCTTTCGGAGAAGGGATAACACGCAGAAGATCACACCAAAATTCTCAAGCAGCTTTCAACGTCCCACACTGCCAAAAAAGGTGACTGACGTCTTCCTCAGCTTCCCTGCACAAACAACACCAAGAAGGAGAAATACATTTGTTAGTCAATTTTAACTGCAATTGAGCAGCACAGTTTAATTTGCCTAAAGCTATCAGCCACATTAAGATTTTATTTTTCATAGGAATTGGGGATTCCCAAATGGAAACAAATCCGTTATCTGCTACACTGCCATTGTCTGCGTCTCTCTGCCCCTCGAAAGCTTCATAGCAAGACTTGACGAAGAAAGTGCCACTATCTTCTTGGGTCCATCTCCGAGAATCCTTTGTGTCTCCCAGCTGCACTTGGTTCAAAATCTGAAGCAAGTCAACCAGATCTTCAATTTCCTCCTTCAATAGTCTTCTAAAGTTGAAATTCCAGCCAGAATTAGTGTGAGGATTCTCCGAGTCATTATTCATCATCTGGTGTAAGGAGGCCTCCGGTTGCCTAGTCAACCTATACAGTCTCGGATAATCCTCTTTCAGGGGCCGCCGTCTTCTCCAGGTGTCGTCCCAAGCTCGGATTTTAGTGTCATTACCCAATCTCCATTGAATGCAGTTCAAGAATCTAGGATAAATAGCAAAGATGTGCTTCCAGGGAGATCTTCCTAAGGCTCTGTTCTTGAGGCCGGCTGACATATCATTATAGGAGGTGCCGTGGATGCTGGAGATAACCCTTCTCCATAGGGAGTGCTTCTCCGTAGAAAATCTCCATAGCTTTGGCGGACAGGGCTAGGTTTCTATATTCCATGAAACCTATGCCCAAGCCTCCTCTATCCCTTTGTCTACAAACTTTGTCTCATCCCACTAAGAATTGAGGCTTCTCAGCACGTTCAGGTTTCCAGAAAAAATTCCTCATGTACCTCTCTATCTCTTTTCTAATGGTTACAGGCATCTGGAAAATGGCCATGAAGTATGCAGGGAGGGCTTCCAAGACAGACTTAATTAGAAGAAGTCTACCTCCTCTGGACAAATAGCTTTCTTTCCATCCTTCGATTCTACGCTTTACTGTCTAAACCACTAGGTTCCAAAAAGCCATCCTTTTGCTATTGCCTCCAAGAGGTAGACCCAAATATTTGATAGGTCAGTTTCCTGCAGAGATTTTCAGGATGCGTTCTGCATTGGACAAGTCCGAAGCACTTAGGTTAATGCCCGCAATCTGGCTCTTCTGAAAGTTAATCTTTAATCCCGAAATTGAAGAAAAACTTTTTAGGACTCCCCTGAAAAGCCTCCAGCTATGATCGTCATTGCTAAGGAAGAACAGGGAGTCGACAGCGTATAAGAGATTCGATATTCTGATTTTGTTTCTCCCTACCTCGAATCCTCTCAAGCCATGCTCTTCGGCCTTTTTTAGGATGCCTTGGAGACCATCTGCTGCCAATACATAAAGAAACAGGGAGAGGGGGTCTCCTTGTCTCAGGCCTCTAGAGGCTTGGATCTTCCCCCTTGGTATTTCGTTTATGATGATAGAATAGTTAACGGAAGATAAGCAGCCCAGGATCCATTTGCACCACTTGGGACCAAAACCTTTTTTTTTCAGGACATGAAGCAAGTAATGCCACCTGACTGAAGCAGGTAATTACTATCCCTTCCTTATGGTTGTCCCTATAATCTTCGACGGCTTCATTTGCTATGAGGACCGCATCTAAAATATGCCTATCTTTGACAAACCCCAACTGGGATTCTGCGACTGTGTCCTTAATGACTTCCTTTAATCTTCTCATCAAAACTCTGGCTATTATTTTGTATAAGCTGGTAACCAAGCTTATGGGTTGGAAGTCCTCTACTTTCCTAGCACAGTTCTTTTTAGGGATGAGCTGAATATAAGTCTCGTTAGTGCATCTGTTAATGATTCCAGAGTCATGAAATTCCTTGACTGCGCTGAGCACATCCTGCCGAACAACCCCCCAATTTTTCTGGAAGAACATCATGAAGAAACCATCTGGACCTGGAGCCTTTTCCCCGTCGCAATGGAAGACAGCATCCTTGACATCCTCTTCTATAAAGGCTCGTTCTAGCCAGTAACTTTGCTCATTGGAAATGGAATTCCAATCCACTTCGTCCACTATCCACTTTGGCGAATTGGGATCAGAGTATAATCGGGAAAAGTACGACAGGATATGCTCCTCGATCTCTGCCATGGAGTCAACCGTTCTGCCTTCTTCCACTTCGAGATTTGAGATGACCGCACGACTCCTTTTCGCAAATAATACTGTCCCTTCACACTTCTGACCATGTTGAAATCACCTCCAATACACCAAGGGATTGGATATTAGCCGAGATTGTAGCTATCTCAATTAAGCACTCCTCTCTACCATCTTTATCACAAGGACCATACACCGCTGTGAAACACCACAAAGCTTCATCACTTCCTTTTATCTTGACAGTTAGAGAAAAACCGCATTCCCATTTCTCTATGACTTCCATATTCCGAATATCCCACATTATTAGGATGCCTCACAAAGAGCCCATGGCTAAGAAATGAACCCAATCCACAAATCTATGTTTCCACATCTTCGCAATGAGACTTCGGTCCATTACGGATTTCTTTATTTCCTGCAGGGAGATATGGTCGGCTTTTGAGGCAAAGATAGTTTTCTTTATGAGTCTCTGCTTTTCTCTTTGCCCGCACCCACGAATGTTCCAACTAAAGATCTTCATAAGGAATAAACGTCCCGATAGTAAGTCAACAATTACTAGACTACGATCAACTGCGCGTTGATCGACTCTAGAAAGTCTCGAACTCTTTCAAGTTCTTCCATCTAGTTATTTTGTTGGACATAATTGTCTTCCCTCTGACTCATCATTCTCTCCTCCCCCTCCAGATCGTTTCCAAACAGAGTTACATGAGGCTTCCATTGTTGTTTGATCCTTGGTGTGGGAGGTATGCAACTTTGTCCAGAGTCCTCAAATCCATGAGAAGAATTAGAGAGAGAGGTTTCATGGGTAGGAGAACATACCTGGGGCTAAACTCCATCTCCTCCATGATTTGTACCACTCAATGGCTCGACTTTAGCTTCTGCGAATTCCACAACTGTGTTCCTTGTTTCAGAGACCTCTGTCCCACTAGGTCATATATGCTTGGAAGTCTAAGTCTGTGTCATAGTCATACTCAGACTCGTCTTCTCCCTTTTGGGCTTTCCAATAGGCCATAACGCATTTATTGCTTCAGCCCTGATGTATTTTTAAGATGGGTCGATTTGCAGCCTTTTTAATATCCTGGCCCATCCCCTTCGGTGACTCAAGGCCCGTGTCTTGATCTCCTCTTCCGGTACAACCCCTTCCTTTTGTCGTTTCCTTAAAATACACACCTTAGGCTTGGCTTTTTTTGCGTGGTGTTGATGCCTATGTTGGGCTTGCACGGGAGGCCCATCTTCTTTATTTACATTCTCGGTCCAACGGGTCGCAGCTCAACTCAAGTCTTCTTTGGTCATCCATGAGTCGGTGAACCTCTCCCCGCCACGCTCCTTGTCAATGGTCGTTGGCCTACCGCTTCTGTTTCTTCTGAACCACCTTCCCACTCCACCGCCTGAACCCCGTCCTTCCATCCTTCTATCAACGTCATCCTCCTCGGTTGACGTGACATCTTCATCGCTACTCGGAATGTCTATCTCCAATCGTCTCCGATCACCGAAGCTCCATTTCCCAGGTTCGTCATTCCTTCACAATGGTCATCTGTGAATTTCTCCAGGATCTGCATCCGTAATTCTTTTACTTACATGGCCCAATTTCTCTCCAGCTCCACCAATCTCAATGTCTGGATTCCTTCATCATCGTAAATCTCGAACTCTTTTGGAAAGAAACCAGAATCGTGCCCTCGTAATCTTAAAAATGTCATCTCCATCGATTTGTTGGATGTGGTTACTTAAGTAATATCAAGCAAGCCTCCACAAACTTCACCTATTTTGTCGAAAGTGTAAATAGTCCACTTCTTCGGCAAGATATCTTCGACACCCCCCAACTGTTCCTGCATGCCACCTTCAATTCTCCTTCTCCCCAAATGTTGTTCCATTCCTCTATGTAAAACCCTCTGAGAAGATTTTGATATTGCTTAGCTTGGAGAATCAAACTATCATCTTACTCGTTACAGTAAATGAGACCTCTCGCCACATCCAATCGTCTAATATATATTTCTCATTTTAAGAGTTGCCAAACTGAGCGTTCGACCACTTTCCATGGTGTTTTGTCCAATGTTCTGATGATTAGAAACTTCTTTTCTGCACTTTTCGGTCTACTTGCTTCTCCTCCAGCAGTCATGTTTCTTCGTAGTCGTCCTTGTCCTTCCTTATCTCTTCTCCAAGCCGCCTTATTTCTACTTTCCTCCTCCCTAGTATCCAATGTCTTCTCCTGGCGTGTTTGTTGTTTTTCTTCTTTTTCTGCTTGTTTTGCTTGTCATTTTGTTGTTTCCTGTACAACTGTATCCAGAGCCTTCCAAAGACTCCTCCATGCTTCCGTTGTAGTTTCCTCCGGAATGACAATACTCTCGTGCTTACTATTGATCATCTTCATTAGCTTAATGTATCGTTTATCAAAACCTCCATTACTAAGCTAAAACCAGGTCCTCGAAACACCTCGAAATTTCCTCGGTTACCGTTAGCCAGCAATGTCTACTCCACCTTCTTTTCCAGCCAGTGGATTGCTTCTATTGACACAGTTATGTGAAAGGTACCTTGTTGTGTGACCTCTTGTAGTATAACTTTCTGAGCAACGCCGGTGTAGTAAAACGAGAAATATTTAAATCTCGTTAGAAATGAGACATATTTCCACTCTCTGTCCCCTATTTTCTTCACCTGACATTTATTGTGTCGATCGACCTTCCTTGCAATTACTCATTCTTTCTTTTTATGGTAATTGGAAACCTCCTTCTCTAGTTTTGCTCGCTTTTGTCCTTTTATGGTTTCTTCTTTCCTTTTTTTTTTGACCATCGTCCATCCTTCATCTTCTGTTCCTTTGCGTTCTCGCATGAGAATATTCCTCTAGGTTGTCTCATCCATGTGTTGGTCATTCCTGGTTGTTCTACCTGGTATGGCTTCATATCCTCAGTGTCCATTTTGTCGCCTTTGGTTGTCGTCGTCCATTATCTTCTGGGGTCTTGTTTCTGTCCGATAGTATTCGAAATACCTTTCACATCTTTCCGATCATCAGTCCGATCGATCTAGATGTTGATTCGATCGTTGTTCCTTCTGTCCTTTCGTTCTTTTTGTTTGTCTCTCTGTTCGCATTGTCAATCTCAATTTGTCAAGTATACACTTGTTAGGACTCCCTTGGCCCACTTTAGCCAATGTATTTCATGCAAATGTATGTCTCATTAACAGAATCACTTAGGAAAGACATAAAGGTATCTCTATGGCTATCATTCCATGACTTCATCCACAAATATAACAATGATAAGTTGATATCAAGCAAGAGGAGTTTCATCGATCTAATTTTGTGGGTCTAATGGCTACACAATGACTGAAAACGAGCATGAATTGTCTCCATTGTAGCCTACCAAATCTCTCCAAACCAAGTATGCAATTTTCTTTGCACAGTTTTGTAATTAGAACGTAATAATAAAATTGTTCGTTTCCTATTAAAATATAATAATAATAATAATAATAATAATAATAATAATAATAATAATAATAATAATAATAATGATGATGATGATGATGATTCTACTCCCAGTGCAACATACACAGCTACTCTTAAAAACTCAAATGTATCAATATCTAACGATATAATAAAAGGTTTTAGGGATTCCACATGTACCC
>JAJIYU010008076.1:0-18405 GCA_030144865.1 Tinospora cordifolia | reverse complement strand
GTAGAAATTATTTATGTATATTATTTGCTTTACCTGGATCATTAATTCAATAATGGTCCATAATTCTTTATACATATACTATTGGATAAATTAATTGACAAAAATTCTTGTGTATTCATTCTAAATTATGAGGTATTACAGTCTGCTTCCCAGTTCCTTCTGTAAGCTTTGCCAGAACTGAGACGTAAATCTGGCATCTCTGTCTGACACTATAGTTCTGGGAACCCCATGCAGTCTCACTATCTCTTGAACATATAGCTCACCCAGTCTACTCACTGTATCAATAGCTCGAATAGGTAGGAAGTGCGCTACCTTCGTCAATCGATCCACGATGACCCATACAGTGTCTTCCCCTCTTAGACTTCTCGACAGGCTGCTGACGAAGTCCATCGCAGTACTGTCCCACTTCCATTCTGGTATTGGAAGTGGCTATAATAATCTTGATTGCTTCTTGTGTTCAGCCTTCACTTGCTGACAAGTCAAACACCGGGAGACGTATCGAGCAATGTTTCGCTTCATCCCTCTCCTCTAGAACGTTTTCTTCAAATTCCGATACATCTTATCCCCACCTGGATGCATAGTGTATTTGGTCTGGTATGCCTCATCCAGTAGGGTGCCTTTCGCCTGTCCAGAGCTAGAAACACAGAGTCTATCCCCTAATCTCAATGCACCATTTGAATCAAGCCGAAAGTCTGTATGCTTGCCCTGTTTGACGCCCTTAATTAGATCTGAAATCCATTTATCGGTGTTCTGCTCCTCCTTGATCTGGAGTAAAATATCTGGCTGGCAAGTCACCGCATACAAATAGGTTTGTCTCTCATCTGTGTCTATACTCAGATCATACTAACTAATCAGCTGATACATCTGTGCAATCTCCTCATCCTTACGGCTAGATTTTCTGCTAAGTGCATCAGCCACCACATTCACCATGCCTGGATGATAGTGTAGCTGAAAGTCATAATCATTCAGGAACTCTAGCCATCTCCTCTGGCGAAGATTCAGTTCCTTCTGAGTATAGATGTACTTGAGGCTCTTATGGTCTGAATATAAATCAAAGTTTTCACCATAAAGATAATACCTCCAAATCTTAAGTGCAAACACGATCGCTGCAAGCTCCAGATCGTGTGTGGGGTAATTCTGCTCATGTGGCTTCAGCTGCCGTGAAGCATAAGCCATTACTTGTCTTTCCTGCATCAGGACTGCACCCAACCCACTGAGTGATGCATCTGTGCATAGGGTGTACTTTACACCATAGGTAGGTGTAATCAAAACTGGTGCCGAAGTTAACCGTCTCTTCAATTCTTGAAATGACTCCTCACACTTGTCATTCCAAATGAACTTTTCTCCTTTCCTGGTCAACTTCGTCATTGGACCCGCTAACTTAGAGAAATCCTTAATAAACCTGTGGTAGTACCCAGCTAACCCAAGAAAACTCCTGATCTCTGTAACTGTGGTGGGTTGCTTCCAGTTAGATACTGCCTGCACTTTTTTTGGGTCCACTGTTATCCTCTCAGTTGAGACTATATGTCAAATAAACTTGACTTCCTTTATCCAGAACTCGCACTTGCTAAATTTGGCATATAACTGGTTCTTTCTCAAGATTTCCAAGACTATATGCAAGTGCTGCTTGTGCTTAGCATCTGTACGAGAAAATATTAGAATGTCATCCACAAAAGCTACGACAAACTGATCTAAGAACTGGCTGAAGACTCTGTTCATGAGATCCATGAATGCTGCTGGAGCATTGGTCAACCCAAAAGGCATCACTGTAAACTCAAACTGACCATACCTCGTCCTGAAGGCTGTCTTCTCTATATCAGACTCTCGAATTCTCAACTGGTGGTAACCTGACCTCAGATCGATCTTAGAAAGGTACTATGCCCCCCTCAGCTGATCAAAGAGTTCATCGATCCTCGGTAATGGATACTTGTTCTTGATGGTAACATGATTCAACTTTCGATAGTTGATACACAAGGGCATGGATCCATCTTTCTTTTTAACAAATAAGTCCGGAGCTCCCCAAGGCGACTCGCTCTGTCTGATAAAACCTATCGCCAGAAGCTCATCTAACTGTGTCTTCAGCTCTATCAGCTCCACTAGTGCCATTCTGTATGGTGGAATAGCTATGAGATTTGTACCAGGATGCAGCTCAATCTTAAACTCAATCTGCCTGTGTGGCAGAAGTCCAGGAAACTCATCAGGGAACACATGAACATAATCACATACCACCGGTATCCCCTGAATCTCCTTAGTCCCTTCTGCATCCTCCTCTACTAATAGCTGCATGAAATCCTCTTTCTGCTTAACAACATACAAAAACGCTAACATAGGACTCCTTGGCAACCTCTGTACGTTCCCATCAATCCTGAGCAACTCACCAGATGGCAACTTGACAGTAACTCTTCGTTTCTGGCAATCAATCTATGACTGGTACTGGGTCAACCCGTCCATCCCCAGTATCACATCATAGCTGCCAAAATGCAGCATGCAGAGATCCGCTAAAATCAGTCGATCTCCAAAGGTGAGTTCACATCTACATCTCTTCTTCGAACTCACAGTATCGCCAATCGGCGTGACCACCTCCGAGGATTTAGTCAAAGGCCTTGTCACCAGCTGTAACTTATTCACAATATCCTCAGAGATAAAAGATTTAGTAGCACCCGAATCAAATAACACTTGCACAGCCACACCAAACAACAAAAATGTACCTTCCACCGCTGGGGTGGGATCTGTCTAGCTATTAGCTGCATATAAGCGAGCCTGAGTCTGCTGCTGTGGCTATGGTCTTTGCTATGTGAGAACTGTCTAGGCTTGAGTCTATGGCTATGGCTGAGGTGTAGGAGTTACTACTCTGGTAGGACAAAATCTAGCAATATGTCCCTCCTGATGGCATAGATAACACAACCCCTTTTTCCTTGACTCCTCTCTGTGTGCATCTACGGGCTAGTCGAAACGAGGTGGCTGTCTCTGTTGACTATCCTGAGTCTGTGTCGATCTCTGTGCCTGAGATGCTCCCTGTGCCCTCTGACCGCTCGATTTCACCTGAGAAGGTCCCGCAGACTGGTCTGGCCGGGTCTTCTTCCTACCCCTCAGTATCTGCTCCAACTTTAGATCCCTCTCAACCATCTGTGTTCTCTCCACTGCATCTAATAAGGTCATCAACTTAAACGGTGCCACAATCTTCCAGATCTCAATCCTCAATCCCTCAACAAAATAGTCCACCCTAGACTGCTCATCTGTGAACAAAGTTGAAGCAAATCTACATAGCTCTGTGAATCTCTGCTCATACTCTGTAACAGTCATGCCTTTCTGCGCCAATCTGATCAACTCTGACTATAGCTGCTTCTGTCTTGTCGTGGAGAAGAACTTATTATAAAATCGAATCTTAAGGTCCTCCCATGACATGGCTGACTAATCAATGTTGGAATCGGCTACAATCATCACCCACCAATGGTAGGCTGGTCCTACCAACTGATGCACAACAAGTGCCACTCTCCTAGGCCCAATTGCCCCCATAGCATCCAGGTTCTTATTCATCTCAGAAAACCACCTGTCTGCTAGCTTGTAATCACCTGTCCCCTCGAATGTACTGGGACGCAACTTCTGGAACTCTACCAGAAGATTCTTCTACTCCTTGTCAAAACGGGTTGATCAACTCTGTGGCACTGCCTCCATGGATGCAAACCCCTGATGTGCCTAAGGCTGAGCCTATTCCAGTGGCTCTATCGGTAACTGTGGCTGCTCCTGTGACTATACTGGTGCTGATGGTTGTGTAGATGGTGATGGCTACAGGGTCTTAATCGCCTGCTCCACTGCCCTCTGCATCATCTCTGTAATAGCCTCTGGTGTCAAAGCAATCACAACTGGTGCTGCTGCCACAGACGTACCCTCATCACTAGGCCTCGGCTCTATATCAACCTCACCTCAGCCTCTACATCCTCTGGGTCTACCTCTACCACGTCCTCTCGACATTGTCTACAAGTCAAACAAATCATTTTCAGTATCTAATATCTTAATCATAAGGAAGCAGAACTTTCAATAATTGAACGTAATGTATACTTTATTTCCACTTCCATTTCAGTTTCAAACCCTTTTTCCTCAAATCTTTGGACACTGTGACTTGTGATAATACCAAGTAATTTAAACCTACTTATAACTATCTTGTCGTCGTACTACTATGGCTCTCAATTCAAATCTCTAAGTTCTCGATTTGTTTTAGTGGTCTAGAAAGTTATGCTTCTAAGTCAACCTCAATATTGTTTGTTTCTGGGTACAGGAAGTCGGATAAAATACTCAAAATAGTCATACTACATATTTACTACAAGCAATCACCCAACAAACATGCAAATAATGCACACTGGCATAACGGAACCAAGATTCCATTACGGCTAATATAATTTCGCCAAATCCTGGTCTCTAAGGATGACGCAAGACCCACCATACGCGACCGTCCCATACCGGTTGAAAATAGTGCATACAAGTTCTTCCAAAGAGTCCGTTCATTGCCCATTACAATTTTGCAAGTGTCTCTCTCCCTAAGGCTGACGCAAGACCTGCCGTACGCGACCGTCCCATACCTAGTAGAATACAGTGTGTACAAGTTCTACTGAAGGAATCGACCACTCACCATACCTGGTCGTCAGTCTCCAAGTTCAGTTTCCCTCTATACCTCATCATCTCTAAGCATACCACACTAAGATTCCTCACCATAGTATTACAGAGAGATCTGCGATACAGGATCCTCCTGAACTGTGTCATGACCAATCAAATGTGCGTTTTCACATTATCAATTTATATTCTATGCCCTAAAGCTTTTAATGTATGATCCACTGTGCCTTTTGGCCCACCCAATTTTTACCTAGACCTAGTGTTTTAACACTAAGTACATTTTTTCCTATGTGATACCATCGGTCCCAAGTCTCGGACAATTCCCATATAGTGCATCACTAGTAGGGAGCAAAACTTCCACCTACCGAGCTACTATTTGTAATCTTCTCCACCTGTGACTGGTAACTCAGGCACGTTGGTATCACCCAATTCTTTTCTAGATTTCTAGCCACCTAGTCATCTAGTCACTAGTAGGTGACCTCTTACTCATTTATTTTTGAAATCTCAAATCTAGTACAAATTCATTTCCAGTGAAAACAAAATCCGGTGACCATTTCCAGTGAAAAACTGAGTCCAGAATATTTCATCGGACTGTACTCTTTCCCAGCGAGCGACTAACTGAGCTCTGATACCACTCTGTGATACCCCGAGCCCCTGGACTGGAACCCAAGTCCCCCAGCATGCGTCACATGGGGCCAGCGCATAGAAAATTCCTCCCTTCGGCTTGGATGAAGTGCATGCGAGACTTTTCACATTTTTGTGGGTCTGATCCGCCGGGAACCAAGGGTCGTCAACCTCTCTTCAACTCACTAAAATCGTTCTCAATTTCATCAAAATGAGAAAAACATATCAATCTCGATAAACATCCTACTATGTCTATCGACGAATTTCATAACTCAGAAAAATAATTTCAAACACTTCACCAGATTTTCACAGTAAATATTTATAATGAAAAACAAATTTCTGCAACGGAAACCATCAAAATCACCAACCCATATGACAGGGTTTAAGTAAAACTAAACATATACATGATGTTAGCCTCTGAAGGCAACATCGCAAAATACATCTCAAAACTATGATAAAAAATAGGCTCACAGAACCAAAGTCCCAACAACATTTTAAAATGTACAACAGTCCCAAAAAAAAATTTTTGGCCAAACGGCCTGTTCAAAATATATACATGATCTGTGAAAATTTAAACAAATCAGGAATACAAGTCCAACAGTGACCTCCCAACGAAATCACCAAACAAACCCTAAATCAATGGTCAGCTAGTGTACTCCACCTCTGCGAGTACCTGTAAAAGAAAATGGGTGAGCTCGAGAGCCCAGTGGATCGTCTCTATACATCACTAGCATTATATAAACCAAAAATCCAAAACATGCACACACTTTCATTACATTAATCGTTTCAACCAGTCATTTGTTTTGTCGTATCCTAAAACCGAAAGAGTTATACTCCTGGTGTCCCTCGGTGACACAAAATCGATCCTAGCCAGTACCATCTCGAGCCACGATATCGTTCACGACTTGTCACGTCGTCCAAGAATAGGTGCAATGGTGTACAGCTAATGTTCACCCGTCCGAGGAACTCTCAGCCCTCGTAGGAGGCTTCGTTAAGAACACCAACAATGGGGTCTGGAAGATGTCGTGCGACAAATATGGCCACGTCCGCGAGTCATCGACAGATACCGCCATCGCCCCGGTACGTTGAATTATTAAATCTTAATTTAATCTTCTTTAATTTCAATAAATTTCATTCCATACCCAATCATCAATCAAGGTATCTAAATCATGTAACAAATGATATAATTAACCAGACATTATGCCGCATATTCAAGCAAATACTGAAAGCATATAACCAGACATTATGCTCAATCATCAATCAAGGCATCCAAGAATTATACACACCCTAGCATGCATCTAACATCCTAGGCTACTCAAACATCATGCCTTGAACTTCAAGCCTACATAATACTAGTGAGCAAGAGAATCCTGCACACCTGATAACACAGAATGACCCTTGCGCCTACTCGTGAGGATCACCCTCGAAATCGACAGTCTGAAATGGTTAAACCTCGTCATTCAGTCCAAATTCATCAAAAATCCCCCTTCAACAATAATATAGAACATCCGAATTTTCCATTTTTCTTCACAAAAATGCAAAATTATAGTCAACGCGTTCCAAATTAAGAACAGAACACATTTAAAACTGACTACAACGTCAAAAGAGGAATAGATTAGGTTTTATTACCTATTAAGAGATTTGCACCTTCAGAAACCCTCCAGATAGGTGAATTTCCTCTAGATCCGTCTAAAACTGCAATTGAATAGTTAAAACTTTCAGAATTTAGTTCTAAATCGACAAACTATCAGTTTAGAAGGAAGATTCGAGCTTATAGGGTTCCGGATCATTTTATACATCAAAACCCTCAAAACCCAAATTTTGGATACAAAATCTGAATGAATCGATAAAGCTAAAACTCAAATGATTAAGAGGTTCAGATTCCTACCTTAGACCTTTAGCTCCTCCTTGAATCATCTCTGAATCGTCTCTCTGAAACTCCGGATAGATTCAGAAAGTTCTGTGCGTTAAATGACGAGTCAAGAGCTTGAATATGTTTCAATCTTGCGCAATGACACGGTCGGCCTTTATTGACCGCGGTCACCAATGTGAAATCTAGTTTTTTTCAACGTTTTTCCCATTTTCTAACATCCTTATTTATTTTATTTCCATACCATACTATATAATAATCATTTAAAACATGTTTTCACACATTTTTATATTTATTTCATAATTTTTAAAAATATATTTTCAAGTTATATGCATTTGAAAATTTTGGGTCATTATAATCTACCCCCCTTAAAAGAAATTTTGTCCTCGAAATTTAAATAGAAAGTACCTGTGTAATGTGTCCAATCACTCAGGCCTGGCGAAGAGATCTGGGTACTTCTTCTACATCTCACTTTCTAACTCCCAAGATGCCTCCTCCAGGTTATGATGCCTCTACAGGACTTTGACTAGGGGTATGTCCTTAGTCCTGAGACTCTGTACCTTACGATCAAGAATTCTGACAGCTGGCTCATTGTAAGTACCATCGTCTCGAAGTATGATATCCTCCCAGTGGATAACATGAGAAGGATCTGGCTCGTACTTCTGAAGCATCGAAACATGGAACACATTATGCATTGAGGACAATCTGTTCGGCAAATCCATCTCATAAGCGCATGCACCGACCCATCTAATGATCTCAAACGGACCAATGTACTGTGGTGCTAGCTTCCCCTTTACTCCAAACCTTCGGATCCCTTTCTGTGGACTAACTCTCAAGAATACTCGATCACCTGGCTGGAACTCTAGGGGTTTCCTCCTTCTGTCATCATAGCTCTTCTGTCTGCTCTGTGTTGTAGCTAGCCTCTTCTGGATTTGCTTCACTTGCAAGCTCATTTCCCCAATCAACTCGGGTCCAATGAGTACCTGGTCTTCAAAATCTACCCAACAAGATGGTGATCTACAAGATCTGCCATAGAGTGCCTCATATAGAGCCATCCCAATGCTCGCTTGATAACTATTATTATATGTGAACTTAGCTAACGGTAGATGCTTGCTCCAATTACCTCTGAAGTCTATGGCACATGCCTTGAGCAAATCCTCAAGTATCTGAATGACCCTCTCTGACTGTCCATTTGTCTGTGGGTGAAATGTTGTGCTCAAGGTGAGTCTGCTTCCCAGTTCCTTCTGTAAGCTTTGCCAGAACTGAGACGTAAATTTGGCATCTCTTTCTGACACTATAGTTCTGGGAACCCCATCCAGTCTCACTATCTTTCGAACATATAGCTCACCCAGTCTACTCACTGTATCAGTAGATCGAATAGGTAGGAAGTGCGCTACCTTCGTCAATCGATCCACGATGACCCATACAGTGTCTTCCCCTCTTAGACTTCTCAGCAGACTGCTGACGAAGTCCATCGCAATACTGTCCTACTTCCATTCTAGTATTGGAAGTGGCTATAATAATCCTGATGGCTTCTTGTGTTCAGCCTTCACTTGCTGACAAGTCAAACACCGGGAGACGTATCGAGCAATGTTTCGCTTCATCCCTCTCCCCCATAAGGTTTTCTTCAAATTCTGATACATCTTATCCCCACCTGGATGCATAGTATATCTGGTCTGGTATGCCTCATCCAGTAGGGTACCTTTCGCCTGTCCAGAGCTAGAAACACATAGTCTATCCCCTAATCTCAATGCACCATTTGAATCAAGCCGAAAGTTTGTATGCTTGCCCTGTTTGACGCCCTCAATTAGATTTGAAATCCATTTATCGGTGTTCTGCTCCTCCCTAATCTTGCGTAAAATATCTGGCTGGCAAGTCACCGCATACAAATAGGTTTGTCTCTCATCTGTGTCTATACTCAGATCATACTAACTAATCAGCTGATACATCTGTGCAATCTCCTCATCCTTACAGCTAGATTTTCTGCTAAGTGCATTAGCCACCACATTCACCTTGCCTGGATGATAGTGTAGCTTAAAGTCATAATCATTCAGGAACTCTAGCCATCTCCTCTGGCGAAGATTCAGTTCCTTTTGAGTATAGATGTACTTGAAGCTCTTATGGTATGAATATAAATCAAAGTTCTCACCATAAAGATAATGCCTCCAAATCTTAAATGCAAACACGATCACTGCAATCTCCAGATCGTGTGTGGGGTAATTCTGCTCATGTGGTTTCAGCTACCGTGAAGCATAAGCTACTACTTGTCCTTCCTGCATCAAGACTGTACCCAACCCACTGAGTGATGCATCTGTGCATAGGGTGTACTTTACACCATGGGTAGGTGTAATCAAAACTGGGGCCAAAGTTAACCGGCTCTTCAATTCCTGAAATGACTCCTCACACTTGTCATTCCAAATGAACTTTTCTCTTTTCCTGGTCAACTTCGTCATTGGACCCGCTAACTTAGAGAAATCCTTAATAAACCTGTGGTAATACCCAGCTAACCCAAGAAAACTCCTGATCTCTGTAACTGTGGTGGGTTGCTTCCAGTTACATACTGCCTGCACTTTTTTTGGGTCCACTGTTATCCTATCAACTGAGACTATATGTCAAAGAAACTTGACTTCCTTTATCTAGAACTCGCATTTGCTAAATTTGGCATATAACTGGTTCTTTCTCAAGATCTCCAAGACTATATGCAAGTGCTACTCGTGCTCAGCATCTGTACGAGAAAAATATTAGAATGTCATCCACAAAAACTACGACAAACTGATCTAAGAACTGGCTGAAGACTCTGTTCATGAGATCCATGAATGCTGCTGGAGCATTGGTCAACCCAAAAGGCATCACTGTAAACTCAAAGTGACCATACCTCGTCCTGAAGGCTGTCTTCTCTATATCAGACTCTCGAATTCTAAACTGGTGGTAACCTGACCTCAGATCGATCTTAGAAAAGTACTATGCCCCCCTCAGCTGATCAAAGAGGTCATCGATCCTCGGTAATGGATACTTGTTCTTGATGGTAACATGATTCAACTTTCGATGGTCAATACACAAGGGCATGGATCCATCTTTCTTTTTAACAAATAAGTCCGGAGCTCCCCAAGGCGACTCGCTCTGTCTGATAAAACCTTTCGCCAGAAGCTCATCTAACTGTATCTTCAGCTCCACTGGTGCCATTCTGTATGGTGGAATAGCTATGAGATTTGTACTAGGATGCAGCTCAATCTTAAACTCAATCTGCCTGTGTAGCAAGAGTCCAAGAAACTCATCAGGGAACACATGAACATAATCACATACCACCGGTATCCCCTGAATGTCCTTAGTCGCTTCCGCATCCTCCTCTACTAATAGCTGCATGAAATCCTCTTTCTACTTAACAGCATACAAAAGGGCTAACATAGGACTCCTTAGCAACCTCTGTACATTCCCATCAATCCTAAGCAACTCACTAGATGGCAACCTGACGGTAACTCTTCGTTTCTGGCAATCAATCTATGCTTGGTACTGGGTCAACCCATCCATCGCCAGTATCACATCATAGCTGCCAAAATGCAGCATGCAGAGATCCATTAAATTCAGTCGATCTCCAAAGGTGAGTTCACATCTACATCTCTTCTTCGAACTCACAATATCACCAATCAGCATGATCACCTCCAAGGATTTAGTCAAAGGCCTTGTCACCAGCTGTAACTTATTCACAATATTCTCAGAGATAAAAGATTTAGTAGCACCCGAATCAAATAACACTTGCACAGCCACGCCAAACAACAAAAATGCACCTTCCACCGCTAGGGTGGCATCTGTCTGGCTATCGGCTGCAAACAAGCGAGCCTGAGTCTGCTACTGTGGCTATGGTCTTTGCTATGTGAGAGCTGTCTAGGCTTGAGTCTATGGCCGTGGCTGAGGTGTACGAGTCACTGCTCTGGTAGGACAAAATCTAGCAACATGTCCCTCTTGATGGCATAGATAACACAACCCCTTCTTCCTCGCCTCCTCTCTGTGTGCATCTACGGGCTGGTCGGGACGAGGTGGTTGTCTCTGCTGACTATCCCGAGTCTGTGTCGATCTCTGTGCCTGAGATGCTCTCTGTGCCCTCTGACCAGTCGATCTCACTTTAGAAGGTCCCGCAGACTGGTCTGGCCGGGTCTTCTTCATGCCCCTTAGTATCTGCTCCAACTCTAGATCCCTCTCAACCATCTGTGTTCTCTCCACTGCATCTAATAAGGTCATCAACTTAAACGGTGCCACGATCTTCCAGATCTCAATCCTCAATCCCTCAACAAAACGGTCCACCCTAGACTGCTCATCTGTGAACAAAGTTGAAACAAATCTACATAGCTCTGTGAATCTCTGCTCATACTCTGTAACAGTCATGCCTTTCTGCGCCAATCTGATCAACTCTGACTGTAGCTGCTTTTGTCTTGTCGTGGAGAAGAACTTATTATAAAATCGAATCTTAAAGTCCTCCCATGACATGGCTGACTGATCAATGGTGGAATCGGCTACAATCATCTCCCACCAATGGTAGGCTGGTCCTACCAACTGATGCACAACAAGTGCCACTCTCCTAGGCCCAATTGCCCCCATAGCGTCTAGGTGCTTATTCATCTTAGAAAACCACCTGTCTGCTAGCATGTAATCACCTGTCCCCTCGAATGTACTGGGACGCAACTTCTGGAACTCTACCAGAAGATTCTTCTGCTCCTTGTCAAAACCGGCTGATCAACTCTATGGCACTGCCTCCATGGATGCAGACCCCTGATGTGCCTGAGGCTGAGCCTGTTCCAGTAGCTCTGTCGGTAACTGTGGCTGCACCGGTGGCTGTACTGGTGCTGATGGCTACAGGGTCCTAATCGCCTGCTCCACTGCCCTCTGCATCATCTCTGTAATAGCCTCTGGTGTCAAAACAATCACAGCTGGTGCTGCTGCCACAAACGTACCCTCATCACTAGGCCTCGGCTCTATATCAACCTCACCTCAGCCTCTACCTCCTCTGGGTCTACCTCTACCACGTCCTCTCGGCATTGTCTACAAGTCAAAAAAATCATTTTCAGTATCCAATATCTTAATCATAGGGAAGTAGAAATTTCAATAATTTAACGTAATGTATACTTTATTTCCACTTCCATTTCAGTTTCAAACCCTTTTTCTTCAAATCTTTGGACACTGTGACTTGTGATAATACCAAGTAATTTAAACCTACTTATAACTATCTTGTCGTCGTACTACTGTGGCTTTCAATTCAAATCTCTAAGTTCTCGATTTGTTTTAGTGGTCTAAAAAGTTATGCTTCTAAGTCAACCTCAATATTGTTTGTTTCTGGGTATAAGAAGTCGGATAAAATACTCAAAATAGTCATACTACATATGTACTACAAGCAATCACCCAAACATGCAAACAATGCACACTGGCATAATGGAACCAAGATTCCATTACGGCTAATATAATTTCGCTAAATCCTGTTATCTAAGGATGACGCAAGACCCACCATACGCGACCGTCCCATACCAGTAGAAAATAGTGCATACAAGTTCTTCCAAAGAGTTCGTTCATTGCCCATTACAATTTTGCAAGTGTCTCGCTCCCTAAGGCTGACGCAAGACCCACCGTGCGCGACCATCCCATACCTAGTAGAATACAGTGTGTACAAGTTCTACCAAAGGAATCGACCACTCACCATACCTGTTCGTCAGTCTCCAAGTTCAGTTTCCCTCTATACCTCATCATCTCTAAGCATACCACACTAAGATTCTTCACCATAGTATTACAGAAAGATCTACGATACAGGATCCTCCTGAACTGTGTAATGACCAATCAAGTGTGCGTTTTCACATTATCAATTTCTATTCTATGCCCTAAAGCTTTTAATGTATGATGCACTGTGCCTTCTGACCCACCCAATTTTTACCTAGACCTAGTGTTTTAACACTAAGTACATTTTTTCCTATGTGATACCATCGGTCCCAAGTCTCGGACAATTCCCATATAGCGCATCACTAGTAGGGAGCAAAGCTTCCAAACAAAAATGCAAAATTATAGTCAACGCGTTCCAAATTAAGAATAGAACACATTTAAAGCTGACTACAACGTCAAAAGAGGAATAGATTAGGTTTTATTACCCATCAAGAGATTTGCACCTTCAAAAACCCTCTAGATAGGCGAATTTCTTCTAGATTCGTCTAAAACTACAATTGAACAGTTAAAACTTCCAGAATTCAGTTCTAAATCGATAAACTATCAGTTTAGAAGGAAGATCTGAGCTTATAGGGTTCTGGATCATTTTATACATCAAAAACCTCAAAACTCTAATTTTTGATACAAAATTTGAATGAATCGATAAAGCTGAAACTCAAATGATTAAGAGGTTAAGATTCCTACCTTAGACCTTTAGCTCCTCCTTGAATCAACTCTGAATCGTCTCTCTGAAACTCCGGATTGATTCGAAAAGTTCTGTGCATGAAATGACAAGTCAAGAGCTTGAATCTATTTAAATCTCGCGCAATGACCGCGGTCGGCACTTTACGGACCGCGGTCACCCCTGTGACCTAGGTTTTTCCCCGAAATTTTCACTGAGGACCGTGGTCGGCCTTTAGTGACCGCGGTCACCAGTGTGAAATCTGGTTTTTTTCAACGTTTTTCCCATTTTCTAACATCCTTATTTATTTTATTTCCATACCATACTATATAATAATCATTTAAAACATGTTTTCACATATTTTTATATTTATTTTATAATGTTTAAAAATCTATTTTCGAGTTATATGCATTTGAAAATTTTGGGGCATTACATCCTGAGCGTTGTTTTGGGCTTCAAATTTTGTTCGTTGGATTGTGCAAATTGGTTTTTGACCGTTGGATGCAGTTTTTAATTACCAATTTGCTTTCTAATAATGGTATTATCCGAAATTTGCCAATTTCACACTTTCTAATTGGTGTAAACATTGATTTTTTTGTATATTCCCTTCTATTTTAATGACATGCTAATATTTTTCCTTTTCTATTTCTCTAATATTGTATATATTAGATATATTTCTATTTCTTTAATATTTTTAATGCTAATAATTAAATATTCTACATTTTTCATTTCCACATATTTTTATTTATTTCATATTTTATTTTCAGATAATCATTTATGTAATTATAAATTAATATTTATATATTGTTTTATTTATTTTAAATAAATACATGCATACTACATTTTTATTCAATTATGTAAATTTTCCTATAATATGTAACATTCATGATGCTAACACACATATTATTCATACACATATTATTCTATATATATGTGTGTGTGTGTGTGTGTGTGTGTGTGCGTATACTTTATTTCTAGTTTTTTCTTAAGAAATGGAAGCAACTCTTTAGATTTCAAAATTAATTCTACTAAATTGAAATTTTCATTTACTTATCAAATTAAGGTCTTATTTGTCTATTTTATATTGTATCTCCTATATATATTATTTTTCATTTGCCAACCCACAATTTGCACCCAAAGATGTCTTAAAATCTTCGAAATTATTTCACTTAACTCATTTCATTTAATTTCATTAAACTTATTTATCTTTAATCATTTGACAAAATTTTGGGTTATTACAAAGGAGCTTGTTGGACACAACAATGTTTCTAGTAAGCTAACATGGCTCACACTGGGGCCTAGGGAGCAAGTATTATTGTGTCAGAGATATGTAATAAACGGTCTCTGTTTTGATATAAAAGATGCACAAAAATCCTAACAAAATAGTGGTGTTTCAGTTGAAGCGATAACACTTTGTAGGTCTAATGCAAAAGATCAATCACAACAATCTGGGGAGGTCACTTATTATGGAGTCTTAAGAGATACATAATTCTTGATTATCATACATTTCATGTGCCTATTTTTAAATGTGATTGGGCTAATATTGTCAATGGTGTCAAGAAAGAAGAAGGATTTACATTAGTCAATCTTCACGAGGGGCAATCTCAATTTGATAAGGATCCATTTATTCTTGCATCACAAGCAAGGCAAGTTTTCTATTCTAGAGAAAATGAAACATCTAACTGGTATGTCGTTTTGAGAGCTCCTCCAAGAGGTTTTCATGAGTTACAAGCATATGAGGAAAGTATAAACTTGACACATGAGCCTATGAACATGCCAGCATTTGGAGATGGAAATGTGGAACACTGTGCTAGTATTGACCTAAATGGCACTATTTTGTGAATAATGTAAGCATTAAGTTCTATGCCATAACTCATTATTTGTTTTTCTTGATTGAATTTTGTGATATTATAGTTATTTATTGCATCTAAAGTAATTAGTTAATTCCTTTTCATTTTGTATCAATAGGCATATTATATTTTCCATAGCCACTATAACAAAAAAGAAGACTTTAGAAGCGGATGAAGTAAGTATTCGCTTTTCAGTTAATATTCTTTTCCTCGGGGCTACTATTCTTCTTCTTTAGGGTAAGGTATCTACTCTTTCACGTTCATGATTTATAATGTTTGTTGATTAATAATATTATAGCTTTTGGTTTAAGATTAATAAACAATGTGAAATTTCATCTCTAGCTTTTACTTATATATATATATGCTTTAATTTTAAGAAAAATTAATATCTAGCTAGGTCTAGGTATCCAATCCCCTAGCGGGGCTAAGTGTTCTATGGATCATGTAAAACTATGCATAGTATCCTTTTTTGTTTTGTTCTTATATGCCTTTGTTAGATATATATTGAGTTGCTTGAACTATTACAGTTGCTCTTTAGCTCTTATTCTTATTTGTTAAAAAAAAATTAATCTAATTAACTTCATCGGTTTTTTTATGTAGGTATATGTATAAAGATTGAAACAATGGAAAACTTGAGTTTATATGCTTGGATTGTGTATCAAGATGACACGTGATGATCCTTCAAGAAGAATTTTCGCTTAAGAACTTTTTTATTTTTGTTTATTAGGATTAATTAATAACGATAAGTAGTGTAATAATAATTATATTACACTTTTTGATGGATTGTATATATATGTTTGGCATTATAAAAATTTTTATTCTTAAGTGATACTAAATGAGCCATTTAAAATGATAGGACAAATGCTTAATACTATTTATTTAATATTATGAATTTGATACATGTAAATATATGCAATATATATTGTATTAAAATAATTTAGCATTAAAAAAAATTGAAACATATGACAACATTCAGTTTTCGTTGTAAGATACATGATATAATAGCGTGCAGATGATTGTTGTTGAAAGGTTAAAAGGGTAAGGTTTTCCACAACGTTCGCCCGTTGTTATAACACGTCTACAACAACAGGATTATGACCGTTGTCGAATATGTGTTAAAAGATCTAAGCATTTAACAATGTGCGAACGTTGTTGTAACCTTAGCTTTAGAACGATACACAATGCATTACAACAACATGCACGTGACCGTTGTTAAAGGTTACGTTTTTCACAATGTGCGCCTGTTGTTATAACATCTCTACAACAACAGATATTATAATCGTTGTCGAATATGTGTTAAAAGATTGAATTATTTAACAACGGGTGAATGTTGTTATAACTTCACTGTCAGACCGATACACAATGCTTTATAACAACAGGCTCATGACCGTTGTTAAAAGTAGTCGGTCGTTTAACAACATCTTGATCGACAACATTACCATGAACGTTGTCGTATGGGTTTAACAACAAATATTGCACGTTGTTGTAGGTGTGATTTCTTGTAGTGGGTTTTATTTTATACTTTATGTGTTTATTGTTTTTTTATTTACTGGCCATAAAAATTGATATCAAACTATTAAACTAACTTAAGAGAGAGGTTTAATGATTGGATAATCAAAGTATAGAACTAGAAAGATCAATTGACTAAGAGGTTGTTGATTTTATTGGAGGTTGCACGTGATTATAGTATTTATTGCATTAGTTTGTCAACTATATGGTTTGAGAGGGGGTATTAGGGAATGTAACTAATAGGTATTAAGGCACCTTTGATAGGGTTTAATGAAAGTGTCAAAACCTATAGAAATAGGGATTAGATTAATTGAAATAAAAATTAAGGATGAATACATGATATTTTACTATCACAAAAACTGTAATGATTTAGTTTTTTTAAAACCAACATTCATTTGTTTTCAATCTGATTTTAGTTTAAAACATCCGAACTTAATTTTGAGCCTCAATAAAAGTGATAATGATATTAGATTGGAATTTAAGATTGTTAGCCATATATTATTCCTTGATGACGATATCCAATTCCTTACCGTATATTATTATTGCGATCCTATATACTTGCAGTGATCTCAAGTCGGGAAATAGTGTCTAATAATCTTAGAGCAAATTGAAATTGGTTAAATCTTAATAAAGACATTTATTTATTTATTTTAGCTTGTTTTATTCTTTTTATTATTTAATCCATTGCCTACACTTGATCATTTTCTTTGCTTGTGGTGTTTCAGGTTCATGGATGAGTAGAAAGTCATTTGGATTGAACGACCCAGACTTGTCCAAAACACTAAGGCAAATTTAGTTGGAAGTGAGAAGCCATATGTTTGATATGGCAAAAAATAGTAGATCAGTTGTTCACAATGAGGATAAAGTACTACTCCAGGACTTCTTCAAGCTTGTTCTTTATAATATTTACTTCGGGATTGCTCAAACACCTATCAATGCCAACAATTTTGAGTTGAAGCCTTCTCTAATCACAATGGTGCATTAACAACAATTTGGGGGTGTGGCTATTGAATATCCAATGGCACACCTGAATTCTTTTATGGAAATCTACGATACTATGAAGATGAATGGTGTAATGGAAAACCAATTGAGATTAAGGTTCTTCCCTTTCTCTTTGAAGGATATAGCAAGGACATCGTTGTAGACCCTCCTACCCGATAGCGTCACCACCTGGGAAGTGATGGGACAGAAGTTCTTACAGAAGTATTTCACTCTAGCGAAGGTTCATCAACTAAGGGTGAAATTAGCTCATTCAGGCAGTCAGATTTTGAGTCCCTTTATGAGGCTTGGGAAAGATTCAAAGACTTATTGAGAAGATTTTGCCAACATGATTATCTTCCATGACTCTAGATTCAGATGTTCTACAGTGGTTTATCACCACCAACTAAAGCTTTGGTAGATTCATGTAATCACCCTAGGTCTTATAATGTGTTCACGTCAACATGAATTTTTGAAAATTCAAAATAAATATAAAAAATGAGTGGAAACTTGTTTTTAATGATCATTGTATGATATTTAATCAAGATAAAATTTATTAGAACATTCGGATAGCTAGAAACGTGCGAAAAAGAGCGTGAAAAAAC